>SKCR01030683.1:0-240449 GCA_019454045.1 Zanthoxylum bungeanum | reverse complement strand
AATAAGAAAGTCAAAAACCATAATTTTAGAAACTCGTCTATAGCATAGTATATGAGTGTACAAGAGTGAATGTTTATTGTGAGTCTTTGTATGTTCTAGTACGGTTCATTGTAATTGCTTTGGTGAGTAATAAAAAGGTTGGACATTGTCATGTAAAGCTTTGTGTCTTGTATTTACTTGATGCGTGGGTTGCTTGTGTGCTAACTGTGAGGGTGCGTGAACATTGTGGAGTGATTGCTTGTGACTTGTGTGTGTTTGCGGGAAAAGACTGACTAAGTTGGACGAACTTAATGCCGCACTTGGCTAAGAATACTTGGGGTTGAAATTTAGCCGTATAACCCTAAAAATTCAGGGCTAACCCTAAAAGTATGGATGGAGCCCCCTTGGTACCAGAGGGTGCTCAAGGGGGCTCCAGCCCCTACACAATTTTTTTAAAAAAAAATAGGCATGAGTCATAATTCTTTAAATATTTATATAACTGAAGGTATATTTATTGGTTTATATATTAATGACGTTATTGTCGTTTTTACATATGGCCACTTTTGTGTGGAGAGATCATTTTCAATTATAAACATTTTAAAAAATCGGTTACGAAACCGAATGAAAGAATAATTGATGAATGATAGTTTGATTGTGTATATAGAAAAAATTGATTTAATATTGTTGAAAATGAAATTTTCATACAACATAATCAACATATGAAAACACATAAAAATAATTATAAATTTATGTTGAGTTAATGTCACTTGAACTCGCTTGGATCACATTTAGAGAAATCGAAGCAAGGCACCAAGTAATGACACAAAATGTACGGCGTGGCAAAAAAATATAGAAGTCTCGAATTGTCTTAAATTTTATAGAGTCTTATGTGAGTTTTTAAAATTAGGCCCCTATCAATAGATTTAAATTTTTTAAATTCGGAGACTAATTTTGTGTTAAATTTGGAGATCCAACTAACCGCATGTGTTGACTCTCTCTAAGACCAACTCTGTTAATGTTAAATCTTTAAAAATTAAAAATATTTTATTATTTAAAATTTTATCATATTTTAGTATATATTATTTTTTTAAAGTAGCACCCTCTAAACTAAGGTCCAAGCTCCGTCTTTGCACCATTTGTACTTATTATTAGTATTATTATTATACGGTTTATTTAATAATTCTGTTGTTTGTATTTATTTGTTTGTTAGATTGGATGCACATATCACATAACTCATTAAAGAAAAAACAAACAATGTACCACTCTCTTGTTCCTCATTTATGTGTGTGTGAGGTTCGAATACATAGAATCTGTTTCTTATAAAAATCTGGGATAATTAGAAATTTTACTTATTCCGTTTAAACCTAAAAATAATGATTTAGTTGCATGATTTCCAACGGAAAAAAAAAAAAAAATGTATGGTCCTTTCTTTCTCATCATATTGCTCCTCTTTAAATGAAACTACAATGTAAATACTCCTTGTGAAGTTTTAACCCAACTGAATGAATAATTGATGTTTCTTTATTGGTAGAAAAGTAAAAAAGGTAAAGTTCAATATACTCATTGAATAATTTTGTTTAATAATAATAATTATTAATTTATTATTGCCATTATTATCGTTGTTCTTCTACTCATTTATTTTTATTATTATTATAATACGATGAGTTGATGAGAACTCAATTTTCTCATAAGTAGGAAACAGTGAGAATATTTATCAAAATTACAGAGTATTACAACATATTGAACATCAATATATAACAGAAGCTACGTTGGAAATTGTTGTTAATTAGAAATTATTTAGTGTTGTTAAATAACAATAATTAGTAATAATTTCATGTTAGAAATTATTAAGTAACAACAAGAGTTGTTAATCAAATAAGTAAGTAACAACAAGAGTTGTTAAGTAACAATACTTAGTAAAATATTTAGTGGGGAACATATGGTACACCCATGATGGTAACATTTTTGGAAGGGTTAGAGAAAGTCATTATGCATCCAAATACATGTGATTACATAGTAATCAATGCATGCGATTAAATAGTAATATAAGATTAATAGTAATCCATGCATGTGAGCTAATAGTGACTTGGTTTCCCTCCTATAAATAAGACCATTTGCTTATTGAGTTAAGCAATCAATTAAGTTTGATTAAGATGTCTCTACAAGTTTAAAGGTATGCAATTGTGTTGTGGTTAATATATATTTATTTCAATTAGCATGTAAATAAATCTAGGACTAGTAATACATGTATGGTTAGATCCTAAGAGGACAAACATGTAAATATATTAGGGATTATATTTCCTAACATTGGTATCAATAGCTTAAATGCATGTATTCTAGTTGAATTACACAAAAATTACATGAACATGCATGAAAAATGTTAAAATGCTTCTGGTTTTTATTTTTACAAAAATGATTTTCTTCCAACTTTGGGCCGTAATAACTCTATGTAGAAAATTGCTAATCGCATGTTCAAATATGTTTTGAAAACTAGGTCATGAGATCTTCAATTTGGTATATCATTTGCTTAATTTGGATTAAAATTGAGAAAGATATAGACCCTAGAAGTTGGCTAGATGAATCTGTTTTTACCCAGAAAAACACTCCCAGAAGAGCCGTACTACATGTCATCCGGTATTTATAAAAAAGGACGACAAGTCGTCCGAATATTGTACGACAAGTCGTCCGTGAATAATGTGCTTAACCGACATGTCATCTGGATAAAAGATAGACGACAAGTCGTCTGAGTCTTTAACATAGAAACGACTTTTCATACTTAAACAGATCTCGCGAACGACATGTCATCCGCATGTGAAAGTTACCCGAGGCTGGCAGGCGCGTGAGGGCACGTGAGGGCGAGTGAGAGCCCGTGGCGGCACGTGAGCCACTCCTATGGCGCGTGAATGGCGCGTGGACATCCGTGTTGGCCCTTGTTAGTCATGTCTGTATCGGTTTGCTTTGGTAATTCTGATCCGTCATGATTGAATGTCTAGTCCTTTTGCATATTGTATTAATCGGTCATGATAAATTTGTTTTATCATATAAACTTTGAGTTTATGTAAATGAATATCTTTGTGATGTTTATTTTAGTTAATGTAACTTTGTGTTTCATTATATTGATTTTTCTTTGTATTTATTGCAGAAAAATCATGCCGATCAGACAAAAAACTACAAAAAGGGTTATGACATCCGCCCACAGTGAAAAATTGAAAGACATGTTGCTGGATCTGGATAAGTATCGGATGAAAGAAGATGATGATATGATTTCACATATAATCACCTTTAATAAAGAATCTATATGGGAAGGTAATTGGATAGGACAACCGAACAGACTCAGATTTCTACGAAATACTCTCCCAGAAATATGGCAAAAATGGCTTACTGATATTTGGAAATTAGTAACTCATACAGAAGAACTATGTGTTCAGTATAACATAGTCATTGAGAGGTTAGCGATTGAGTATCTCCAATATAAGGCAAATCATACCATTTTTCCTTTGATGTCCCGGAAACGTTGCAAGGATCCGAAATTTGCTATAGGTTTCTCATTGTTGTCCAAGATCAATTACGAGTTACCACAAGAATTTAAGGATTCTTATCCTAAAACATTTATTTGTTGGAACACTAGAACCGGAAAAGTTCTAAGTGTTAGATATGAGTTATTTCTATGATAAAACTATGTTAATGTTTATGTGTGTAACTGTTTGTTATTTCACGGCATGTAAATATTGTAATTATATGTGTGGATGTTTTAATGTTAATTTTAATTTATGTAATTAAATAAATGATTGTCATGTGCATTAACAGTCGCATGATTAAGATGTTCAAAGAATTTATGTAATTTTTAGAAAATGATTTTACATGATTGATTATGTTGATAATAATTTTACATTGGGTAATTGGATGATGATTGGACACATAGTGACATTTTGACTCTAACTCCATTGAAGAATTTTATTAAACATAATTTGTTTCATGATAAAATAAACAAAAGTATTAACAATTATGCATGAATGTCTGTAGAAACTTTGTGTTTTTTATGGCTTCCGCAACAAAGAATATTATCGCTGAACTCAACATTGGTGAGAAACTGAATGGCGATAATTATGAAATTTGGAGCATGAAAATACAATATGTGCTAGAAGAACAAGAGGTTCTTGAAATCCTGAAAATGAGCATGGATGAACCTGAACAGGGCACTACGGACCAACACAGGCGAGACCGAGAGGCTTATGAGGTCTGGAAGAAAAAGAATTTCATTGCCCGCATTACGTTGCTAAGCAGTATGGATAATGACCCAATGAAAGAGTTCAGGAAATATGACATGGCTAAAGACATGTGGTCCACACTAGCTGAAAAGTTTAGTTGTATATCAATAACCAAACTCAAGTCACTGACAATCAAGTTTGACACATACCAGAAACGCCATGAGTTTACTATGTCAAAACACTTGAGGCAAATGTCAAATATGATTACTGAACTGGCAGATGCTGGACATGTTCTTACATATGAACAGAAAGTCCAAGCGGTCATTCGTTCTCTTCTAAATAGCTGGGAGCATATGAAGATGCATTTGACCCACAATGAGAGCATCAAAACCTTTGATGATGCTAAACGTCACCTTGAATTAGAAAGCGATCGACTCGCGGCCGCTAAGTCAAATACTGAAGTGTATATGACAGAAACTAGCAAACCTGAGGGTTTCAAGAAGAAAATAAAATTTCATGGTGGTGGGTTCCAGTTCGGAAAAGAAAAAAATTCTTCCAAGCCAGAAAAGAAACAGAAAACCAATCAACATGGGAAAGGAAAACGTCCTACCAAAAAGAAAAACATGGCAAATGTTAAATGTTTTAACTGTGGTAAGAAAGGTCATTTTGCTCGTGACTGTACTGAGCCTAAAAGATGAATACCTTTCGTTCATATTTAAATGAAATATGTGTTTCAAGTTCAATTTTTCTAACTGAATCTAATCCTTTGTGGACTGTAGACTCAGGAGCCACATACCATGTAGCGAAGGATATAGATGCCTTCGTGGAATTTCGACGAATTTCACCTGGGGTGAAGTGGATATATGTTGGCAACAACTCACAGGTTGAATTCAAAGGAATAGGAACATGCAAGTTAGTCATGTATGGTGGAAAAACTTTACTACTGCATGATGTATTATTTGCTCCACAAATTCGTCGAAATTTAGTTTCTGTGTTGGTTTTGGTTAATTTAGGTTTCAATTTGAACTTCCATAAATTTGGTGTTGATTTGTACTTAGGTACAATACACGATGGTTCTGGTTATTTTCTTGATGGTTTTATTGTATTGAATGTTGAATGTTTCAATCACAATTCCAATTTTTCATTTGTTACTTCAACTATCAATAATGATGGTGATGTAATTGTGTGGCATGCTAGACTTGGCCACATTGGCCAGCAAAGAATAACAGATTAGCCAAAGAAGGCTTTCTGGGAAATATTCAGAAGTTAGAATTGTCAACCTGTGAATATTGCTTGGCTGGAAAAACTGTGAGAAAACCATTTGGAAAAAGGGACTATAGCAGAATTTCCATTACAATTAATCCATTCAGATATCTGTGGTCCAATGAATGTAAGGGCAAGGCATGAAGCATCTTATTTCATCACATTCATAAATGATTTTACACGCTTTATTTTTGTATATTTGATTGCTCATAAATATGAAGCATTAGAATGTTTCAAGAAATTTATGAATTTAACAGAAAATCAATTGGACAAGAAAATTAAAGCATTACGCACTAACCGTGGTCGTGAGTACTTATCTGATCAGTTCAGAGAATTATGTGATGAAAAAGTAATTAGTCGTCAGTTGACTACTCCTGCTACTCCTCAACAAAATGGTGTTGCAGAAAGAAGAAATAGAACTCTTCTTGAAATGGTTAGGTCTATGATGGCACAAGCAAATTTGCCTATAACCTATTGGGGTGATGCATTATTAACTGCCACATATGTACTTAACCGAGTGCCATCAAATTATGTGTCCACCACACCATATGAGTTATGGACAAGTCGTAAACCAGATATTCACTTTCTAAAACCTTGGGGTTGTGCGGCCTATGTTCATGTGCGTTCTCATGAACATGGAAAGTTAGGCCCAAGAGGAAAAAAATTTATCTTTATAAGTATTCTGAACAATCAAAAGGGTATGTTTGCATAGGTGAACATGAAAGTGGAGGCGTGACATAATTTGAATCACGAGATATCACATTTTTAGAAAATGATTTTCCTAAACAAAGAGAGATAGATCAAGATTTATCTCTATATGAAACTCAAGATCACATGATTGGTGAACACTCGGGTTTACCTAATTCAAGTGGGAGTGATGAGAGAAATTTGAGAAAACATGATGAATCTGTTTCACATGAATCTCAAAATGATGAATTAGTGTCACACGAGTCTCATTTACGTGATCCGAGTGGGAGTGATGTACATAATCCAAGTAGGAGCAATGTGCACGATCCAAATGGGAATAATATGGAAAGTGAGGAATCAGTTCCACCACTAGAATCTCAATTACGACGTAGTAATCGTATAGACATTCCTCGACGTCGTTTTGATATCGAAGGAGAAACCTTTATGATTCTACTTCAAGAGGATGAAGAACCTAGAAACATAAAGAGGCTTTTCAATGTCCTGCTAAGGAAAAATGGATGAAAGCAATGGAAGATGAAATAGAGTCAATGAGGTCCAACCAAGTTTGGAAATTGGTTGATCTACCCAAAGGATGCAAAGCTATCAAGAACAAATGAGTTCTTAAAATAAAACGTAATGCCGATGGCAATATCGAAAGATATAAAGCACATCTTGTAGAAAAAAGGTATGCACAACAAGAAGGAATTGACTACGAAGAGAATTTTTCACCCGTTGTAAGGTTTACCTCAATTCGCTTGATTCTGACTATAGTATCAAGCATGGATCTAGAATTACATCAAATGGATGTAAAGACTACTTTTCTCAATGGAGAACTTGATGAAGAAATCTACATGGAACAACCAGTAGGTTTCATAAAAGAAAATGAAAATGAGAAAGTATGTAGACTTTTAAAGTCTATATATGGTCTCAAGCAATCGTCTATACAATGGTATATACGATTCCACAATACAATCATTTCGAATGATTTCACAATGATAGATGATGATCATTGTGTGTACACCAAGAGAGATAAAGATAATTTCATTATCTTATCTTTGTACGTGGATGATATACTTATAGCCGGAAATGATAAGGAGTTTATAAAACACATCAAAGAATGATTATCATCTAACTTCGAGATGAAAGATATGGGTGAAGCTGCATATATTCTTGGGGTTAAGATCTCAAGAAATCGTTCAAAGAATTTATTATCTCTTTCACATGAGTCATATATAAAGAAAATTCTTGAACGCTTCCAAATGCAGGCTTGTAAACCCATTGATAATCCTATCACGAAAACCGAAGCTTTGAGTCGTAGATTGTATCTGAAACTCCACAGGAAAAGGAACAAATGAAGAAAGTTCCTTATGCAAATGCAGTTGGAAGTTTAATGTACGCAATGTTGTGTACAAGACCTGATATCTGTTTCGCTGTTGGAATGGTAAGTAGATACCAATCCAATCCAGGACTAGCACATTGGAAAGCAGTTAAAAGAATATTTAGGTATCTGAGAGGGACATCTGATTACTCATTGTGTTATCAATGAAATGATCTGCAACTGAGAGGCTATACTGATGCTGACTGGGGAGGAGATTTAGATGGAAGAAAATCTACCTCCGATTTTGTTTTCTTGCTAAACAATGGTGTCATTTTATGGAGCAGTAAAAAACAGTCTTGTATAGCCTTATCCACAATGGATGCTGAATTTGTGGCCTTTTCATTACAAGAGGCTGTGTGGTTGAAAAGGTTCTTGGATCATTTGGGTATGTCAAATGAAGCTTCTGGTCCAGTATTAGTTAACTGTGATAGTGAAGCAGCGATAGCCTACACAAAAGACCTAAAATTCCATTGTAAAACGACACATATATATACCAAATATAACTTTGTGAAAGACATAGTTGCACGAGAAGAGGTAAACATGAAGTACATTTCTACGCAAGAAATGGTAGCAGATCCATTGACCAAGCCTGTTCCTAGAGATGTCTTTGTTAGACATGTAAAAACTCAGCGATCGCGTAGATGTTAATGTGCTTACATATTATGATAAAATAAAATATGTAAATATATTAGAGATTATGTTTCCTAACAAGCTAAAATAAAATAGATTCACTGATGTGAGTCTTGTATTGCATACAGTCTCCTTAAAATAGATTCACTGTCCACTGTTGTGCTTGAGATAAATCAGTGTCTGTTTCACAGGATAAAACAGAAACTAGTAGTTTCGGTGCACTTCTGAACCACCACATCGAACTTCTGTAATGTCCGAACTTGATCAGAATAAAATCACATTAAAGAAAAACCAACACTACAAACAGAGACATCGACAAAGATAGCAACTGGAACGAACAACACTGCCACTAGAACCGTGACTGGAACGAACAATACAACCACTGGAACCGTGACGTGACTGGAACGGATAACAGCCACTGAAACGCCTAATACAATGACTGACTGAGCAATTATGAGTTTTCGAATTTGTTTTAATTTTTTCCGAGCAAACTAATTGGTTATATTTTGATTTAAATAAACAAGAGTCATTTGCCATTTCATAACTGCATAGATTAAATTGGCTTTAAATTCAGACTTAATTTTGAATTCAATATCAAAATTATGAGTGTTAATGTTACAGCAAATGAAAGGTCATGAAAATTTTAAAAGAAATTTTTAGAAAAAAAATGAGGAATATGCGGGCGCACATTGAATCAAAGGTCAGCCAACTCCCGAATCAGGTTGTGATTTACACCCCCTTGCAGGCGCGCGTGTAGAGACAACCTATATCCATAAGTTCTTACCACCCTATAAACTAGCATCTATATATAAGCATTATTTGACTTTGTTATATAATAGATGTGAGATTACTTAAATTTCCTTTATTTTCCATTCTCAATGAGTGTACTTTGTGAGATAAATTCTCATTTATCCGAACATCATTTTAAGTGTATTAATATATCATTACGGAGTACTTACGGAGGAGAATCCAAAATGCTCGGAGTTGAAATCAAAATATATTATTTTCAAATGAACTTCAAAATATCCAATCATACTATTGTCTTAAGCTTATTTTTCTAACATCATATCCATATGAGCGGAGTTGAAATCAAAATGTATTATTTTCACTCATAAAATTTTCCAATTGATCTACTTGCTTGATATATTGTTAATAAATGAGTCGGACTTGAAAAAGTCCAACTCCAACTTAAATGAGTCGAATTATTTTCACTCATTTATTTATTAATGTTTTTTTAAAAAATATTGGTTACTTAAATTTTGAATTAATATTATTAGTATGTTTTTCTAAGACTGTACTTAAATAAACAAAATTTGAATTGTGATTAGACTTTTCCGAACCCGACTCAGCTTACTTCTACCCACTAATTACTTGATTATCAAGTTTATCATTTCTTTTTGAGCAATTTCAATACCATCCTTACGCGAACTAACTTTATAAGAAAAAACATGAACCAACTTGATGTTGTTTTTGTTGAATCCAATTTACATTAAACACATAAATTAAATTGCAACATATTAATTAATAAGCCGACAAATAAAGCTCCAATGTTATTATTTAAGATTAAGTTTTAAAATTATCAAATCCACAGTATGAATGCAAGGCTGGTAAAATTTATAGGAACAGTATACGAGGTTATAGAGAGATCAATATATTAGAAATGATTTTTGATTTCTATTTATATTTTTTTTAAAAATCATAGAGATCAACAGTAGCGTAGACATGATATTGATTTAATAGAGAAAATTTTTAATTTTCATATACTCATGATTTTATTTTGATACGATTGAAAAAAAAACTCAGATTTAATATCAAATGTACAGCATTAAGAGAATTGACACTTCTTAAACTTAACCTAACCTCCTTGAGCTGAAACATAAGTGAAGCAACTCAGTTAGATCTCAATTAATCAAATAAAATTTGATTTGACTAATATGTTAAATACGTCCCCAAGGGGTGTGACTTGGTGGTGTGAGGTCAGGATCTTACATTGAGGTCCTGAGTTCGAATTCAGTAAGTATTTTTCTTATAAGAACCTGAGACAGTCGGAGGTTTTATCTGCTCCGCTTCAGCCCGTAAGTAGTATTTTGGCGATGAAGTTTCCAACGATCAAAAAAAATATTAAATACAATAAATAACCTAAAATAGTAATTAAATCACTTAAAAATACGGTGTTGGGGGTCATTATAGGCATTAGAACTAATTTAAACATTCCTTTTAGATTCATTATGTTGCAGCTGGCTAGCTGCAATTAATCCAACAAATTCACAATTAAAAGAACTCAAATATCAATTTATATTCCAAGATTGGAAAGTAAATGATGGTGTTTTTATCACCAAACAATGGGGTCTAAATGTCACTTTCCCTTGAAAATATTCACATTGTCTTTTTCTTTTAATGATGACTCTACTTGAGAAAAGAAAATTGAGATTAAAATATTAAATTACTACAATATGGTTAGAAGATTCATTAGTTATGCTAATGGGACATAATGTTTCCCATTTATGATCTTGCAAGATTGTGAGGGTCTTATGAGACAAAATTAATTAACATAAAGGGGATCTTCATTATTCTCCTAATTGATATTCATATGAATAATTAAGCTTAAATTAAGTGAATAAAAGTTTGATTGTGGAATCTTTGTACCGACTAATTTTTAGACAAACAAGCCAGCATTATACCCTCTTCCTCTAATACCTCTAAATTATTATATTACCCCTTCTGTAATCCATGTTTGCAATTATGTTTGCTGACTGGCTGTGAATATCCTCCATAAACCAAGGGTAATTATTAAAATGATAAAAAAAAAAAAAAAGTTAAAAAGAACAATGGATAAATGAGTAACTTATCAGAAATGATTTTGGCACATTTTAAAATGTGAATTTCAAACAAAATTTTATTGCTTAGATACAATAAGTCTTAAGTTAGAGTTATATAGTATTTAAATTTAAAATTTAAAGAAGTTCGGATGTATGCAAGAGAATGACACCTAAGATCAAAAGATATTCTGATTCCGATAGAATTTATTTAAACATTTACTTTGTAAAATGTAGAAAATTTTCAAATTTAACCTTTAAAATAAATATTTTTATGTTTGACCTCCTTAATCGAAAATGAAATAGTTTTCATGATAGGAGTCAATTCATTCTAGAATTATATTTTTAAACATAACAATAGCGTCACTGTGCTAGACACAAAACAGTAAACAAGACAACCCATATAAACCTAAGTACGTGAAAAAATACATACCTTGACGGTTAAAAATTGTCATCTGAAGGGGTTATGACTGATTTTGTATTTGATATCGTAGGTGCAGGCATATCATTTGAAAGACAATCATTAATCTGTTATAATATTTTTGGTGATAACAATTCATCGTCATATATTTATGGCGCCATTTTTAAATGTTGACTAGAAAAATTCAATTTTTTTGGCAAGAAATTGATTCATTTAAAAAAAAAATTGGCGGGAAAATTATGTTACGATATGTGACCATATATTCTGTCACATGATACTAAATCTGTCACGATATGTGACCATATATATTTTTTATTATATGATATTATATTATGTCACAAAATGTGATAATATTTATCTGTCACGAAAAATTATCCTTAAAAATATATAAAAAAAAAAATAAATTTTCTTATAATTACCTAAAATAGAAATTGCAAATCAAATTCACTATTCATCAATATCTATATCAATGAAATAAATGTGTCTACATGTACACATTCATCATTGAACAATCCAAATTCACTACATAAACACAAACAACGCAAAAGTCTTTAAATAAGCATTAAGAATTGAAGTGAAGTATCTTCAAAACAAAAGTTGTTTTCATAAACAAATTAAAATTTGATATAAGATTTGGAAGCAACGTAAAGAACTTCAATAGCCAGACAAATCCATCCTATACAAACTCCGTAAAAAAAAGAACAGATAATATATTAATAATTCCGAAATATGTCAAAAAAGAACAAATTAATGTGCCTTGAAACTCACTGTAGTAAACACATTTTGTGGAGTAAATCATTGCATCTAATCTTTAAGTTTTAGGGAATCATTGCAAGAGAAGTAGGAATATCATACAATCAAAAATGTGAGAAACCATAAATTTGAATAACCAAAATATAAATGGTGATTGAAAGTCCTATTTTATTTCTCAATTTTACTGTAAGAAACTGAACATATTAATTGGCAATGTAGAAAATAAAGTTAAGAAGTAATACATTTTCTGCTATCATTACATTTCCATCTATTCTCCACACTATCAAATAAACAAAATGTGACATTTTTCCTCTCTTTACCTCTCCTTTTCACTCACTCCTCTAGCTAGCTAGCTAGCAATTAATCTTCTAATAACTTCAAGTAAATAAATATAAAACAACACACATATACTTCCATAAAATATAAGCATATATAGACAAGTTTCTCCATAATAAACATTTCTATGTAAACACATTGTCAGCTAACTATCCTTTGCCCCAGTCGATGTCGCAAGTGGCGTTTAGGTACTTGGTGAACGAGTTGACGACACCACTTGAGCTTCTCTCTTATGAACCGAAATCAATTTGTGTTTGATGTTATTGAAGAAACGAAAATAGAGATTTGTGTTTGATGTTGTTGAAGAAGAAACAAAAAATAGGGATTTGTGTTTGATGTTGTTGAAAAACAAATGATTTTGTTTAGATTCTAGGGTTTCAATTTTTGGCTCCTAAAATTGAAATATTAAATTATCTTTATTTATAATAAGTTATCTTAAAGAACTAAAATAATATTTTTGGCCCAGTGGTAAATTTTTAGAAATATATATATTTAAATTTTGTGATAGATATAAATTAATCATAATTCCATCGTAAAGTTTGTGATATACAAAATTTCTATCATAAAACAGTCACAAACTTTCGTGATAGAAAAAATTTCTATCATAAAACCGCCACAAACCTTTGTGATAGAAATTATTCTATCTAATTATGTCACAAACCTTCGTGATAAATAATATTTTATTATAAGTCTATCATAAATTTCCTGATAGAAAATATTCTATCATTAGTCTATCATAATATGTGATAAAATGATTTTTCTCAGAAACTGTCATGAATTATTGTTGAGGAAAATATCCTACATCGGCTGAGATAAACAATTAAACTCAAAATATAAACATTAGGCAACCCTCAACTCTCAAGCTGACTTTTGGGTTGAGTTAGTCCCATGAATTTCAATATGATATCAGAACACTCATGCACGGGTGGGCCCACACTATTTGTCCACGTGACATGAACCAGGCAAAAGACCGATCTGCACGTGAGAGGGAGTGTTGAGGAAAATATCTCACATCGGCTAAGATAAACAATTAAACTCAAAATATAAACATTAGGCAACCCTCAACTCTCAACACTACAAAAAAAAAGAGTATTAGCGTCGAAATTTTTCGACGCTAAAGTACAAATTTTCGACGCTAAAGGTTATTAGCGTCGAAAATTTTCGACGCTAATTTTCGACGTTAAAACTTGGACGAGAAAGACAATTAGCGTCGAAATAAAAAATTTCGACGCTAAAGTACAATATTTTGCGTCAAAAATATTTCGACGTTAAAACATGTATTTGGCGACGAATAATTTCGACGCCAAAAAGTTGACCTTTAGCGTCGAAATATTCGACGCTAAAGGTGATATAATATTAAAAAATATATATCATTTTATTACCTTTAGCGTCGAATATTTCGACGCTAAAAGGTATAAGAATATTATTATTACAAATTAATCTCAAACTAATTTCATTACAAAAGTAATTAAATTTGTTATAAAAATTATTACAAATTTGTTACTAAAAATTTATAATAATGACATTTTTATTGATATAAAACTAAAATTACAAAATTTATCACAATAACAAAATAAAAATGATATTTTTATTGATATAAAACTAAAATTACAAAATTTATCACAACAAAAAAATATAAAATGATAAAATACAATGATAAAATACAATTTTCCATCTTCACTTTCATTTTCTTCATTATCATCATTTTCACCATTTCTTCATCTTCATATTCCCCTACAAAAATAATAAATAAATATTAGATGTGAATATAAAATACAAAACAAAACAAACAAACAAAACATTTAAGGAAAAATAAATTTAGAGAGGAAATAAGAGTATGAGAGAAAGAAAGTGATAATAGAAGAAATGAAAGAGCAAATGAATTTATAGGCAAAAAAAAAACATTTAGCGACGAAATTTCGTCGCTAAAAATCCTCAAATAGCGGGATTTTTTCCGCCAAAATTTTGATCTTTAGCGTCGAAATATTTGACTTTTAGCGTCGAATATTCGTCGCTAAATGTCAAAATTTAAATTTATTAGGCGGTAAATTCAAATTTTTTAAGGGGGAATTCGAAAATTTTAAAATTAACCTTTAGCGTCGAAATTTAGATTCGACGCTAAAGGTTGAACCTTCAGCGTCAAATTTTTTGACTTTTAGCGTCGAAATTTAGTCGCTAAATGTCAAAATTTAAATTTGAATTTATTAGTCGATAAATTAAAATTTTTAAGGGGAATTCGAAAAATTAAAATTAAACTTTAGCGTCGAAATTTAGATTCGACGCTAAAGGTTGAACCTTTAGCGTCCAAATAATATTTCGACGCTAAAGGTTCATCCTTTAGCGTCTAAATTTTTTGTCGCTAAATGATGGAACCTTTAGCGTCGAAATAGAAATTCGACGCTAAATCATCAATTCTTTTGCGTCAAATAATTATTTCGACACTAAAAGATAAACCTTTAGCGACGAATCTAATTTCGACGCTAAAGAGTTTATTGGCGTCGAAAAAAATTTCGACGCTAAATGTTTGGACGCTAAAGGTATATTTTGTTGTAGTGCAAGCTGGCTTTTGGGTTGAGTTAGGTTCATAAATTTCAGTAATTATCTATCAAGATAGGTATGTTTTCACGTAGTGTTTGAAGTTGTAGTTTTTATTTTTTTAAAAAGAACTTTTGTATAAATGTTTTTTTTTCTAATTCTACTCATAACGAGAATCTTATACGATATTTTTTTTTTTATTAAAATAAAATTTATACAGTTATTGTTGGAGCATGTTGGCAAGGCCTACAAATGGGTAGAAAATAAAGACCATTAACAGAAAAGCAAATGAGAAGATGAGAAAGAGACTCTACATTACAATGGGGACGAAGCTCGCACATGCCATGCTTGTGATTCAAATCATTGTGATCGTATTGGAGATGTGTAAGTTTTATTTTCTGTCTCCATTTTGATTCCCAAATAATAAAAAGTGAACTTTTATTACAAGTTGTTTTTATATCAATTTAGGACCAAACAGACTGATATAAAAATTAAATCATTTAGAATTTTGCCATTTATTTATTTATTTTTAAATAATTAAAAAAAAAAAAGAGATGGCACAATATTTGATCATGGATTCTTAACTTTGCAAAAACTCAATCTAATTTTAGTATGTGATGACTTAGAAGATTATAACTATATTTAAATATATGAATATAATTATTTAATCTATAAGGTTTTTGCTTCCTCCAATACCATTCCTAGTCTAGGCAAAGAATTTGAAGGATTTATATATAGGCCTTCCTTCACTTATATGTTGGAGGATTTTCTCTACATAAATGTCAAGCAATCGGAAATAAACATACAAACTAATCATGAACTTAAATACAATTTATAAATATGATTCACAATTTATTTAAGGGAAAATGATATTCAATTATCCTATAAATTATTATAATGACACATTAATCCATATAATTTTAGAAATGCAACCTTTAATCCCTATAATTTTAGAAATGCAACCTTTAATCCCCACCAATAAATTTTTTTAAAATGAGTCACTTTTCATCTAATTTTGAAACAAATTTTCATATATTTAAACAATTTTTAGGGTATTCAAATCAATTAATATTAATCAAATGAAAAATGACTCAAAATTAATGAAAAATATTGAAGTAGAAGTAATGAACCTCCAAGGACTAATTTGAACAATACTCTCAACCATTAAGAGATCCATTTGAGGAAAACAAGGACTAATTTGAAGTAGAAGTAATGAACCTCCAATACTAGGAGATCTATTACTTTAATTGAGATAATAAAAAAATATTTTGTTTTTTAGTTGAAACTTTAGGTAGTTCTAAAAAAACGATAACCAACAAATAATTCCTAGTCGAGATTAGGAGGAATGTTTAAACCAATATATCTATAAATCATTCACAAGCAGCGTGACTTGGTAGTGTAGAAATCATGATTTGATCTTGAGGTCATGAATTCGAATACAGGGAATGCGTTTCTTATAAGAGTTTGGGAAAACCGATGATTTTACCTGCTGCGCTTAAGTCCAGAATGGACAATTTGGCGATAGGATTTTCAATTATTCCAAAAAAAAAATACATCTATAAATCTGATTGTGGTTTCCAATTAGACTATCTATACTTGTTTATTTGGGATCATCTGCTGGATTACAGGAAAAAAAAAATAAAAAAGCAGGGAATGTTGTGATTCTCTGATCACTATAGAGTGTTTTTGAGGAAAATCGAATCTATTACTATAAGAATAGAACTTTACAAGTGTTTAAACTCTCTACAAAAAAAAAAAACTCACTTCAAACACTCTTAACCAAGCTCTCTTGCCTTGGAGCTTGCTGTTTTGAGGTGTCATTTGAGCTCTCAATGAGCTTTCAATTTATAGCCAAATACAAGGCTTAAATGTCAACAAAGAAATAATGATTCACCTAAAGTTAGTTTGTAAGCTTGCTCTATTTTTCAAACTTTGTAACACCATTTTCAAACTCCACCTAAAGTGTCTTGGAAGCTTGCAATTATGGTGGTGGCGGCGAGTGAATGCAAGTTGGATTCTACAATTCTCCCCCTCCAACTGCATCCGAAACAATCTTCATCTGACAACTATCCTGGCTATGTCTCTGCACAGCTCTAGCTTGTCCTGAATGACCACATTTGTTGACATGTCGGTTGTGTCTCTGCACAACACACTTCACTGCATCTCTGTACAATACTCTTCTTCTGTGTCTCTGCACAACACAGTTCCGCTGCCATTTTTCTTTACCTATTTATTCCTCAGTGCCTTCTTGCCTTGTGAGGAGCTCTCTGGCTCTCCATCACCAGTAAGCAGAATATATTCGGATCCTGTATATCTGGTTGATGGAATCCTGTCTCGCTCAGATCTTCTTGTCTGAGGTCCACTGGTTTCAAGAGGTCTGCCATCATCCAACTGTGTAAATGATCATGTAGCTTCTAATGGAGCTGATTACGGCTCTCTCTGCTCAGCACTCTCTTATGTAGCTTCTGATAGAGCGGGTTGTGTCTCCCCCTACTCGGCATCCTCATTTGCCTCATCTAGTTCTGCTTCTGGAATTTCATCATGCATTTTATCTGTGGTCAATTGTGCTGGTGATGGGTCTGGATTTTTGTCGGCACTGGAATTGAAAGACATATTGGGCTTTCCAATGTCTTCAATTATTCGGTCTTCAAGAAACTCTACATTTTGGCTTCTGATGACTATCTTTTCTTTCAGATCCCATAGTATGTATCCAAAATCTTCATCTCTATAGCCTAAGAATATACATGGAGTTGTCCTTGCATCAAGCTTCTGCCTGAGCTTCTTGAATACATGTGCAACGACTAAACAACTGAATACTCTAGGGTGAGAGTATGAAAGATTCTTACCAGACCGCATTTTCTCCAGAATTTCAGAATTCAACGGTACATATAGTGATCTGTTGATCAGGTAGCTGGCGGTACAAACAGTTTCTCCCTAAAATGGCTTTGGCAACTTAGTCATATTGATCATTCTTCTGACTTTCTTTATAATGGTGCAGTTCATTCTTACAATTACATCGAACTCCCTGGAACTGTACTCGCCTCCATCATCCATGCGGAGGCACTTCAGCTTCTTCCCTGTTTTACGTTCTACCATGGCGTGGAACAGTACTAATCTAGGACCTAATTCTTTGTCTTCAAGAAATACACTTAAATTTTCCGAGAAACATCATCAATGAAAGTCAGAAAATACTGTTACCGCCCAGTGAATGAACCTCCAAGAGACCACAAACATCAGAGTGCACCAGACTGGGCAATTCTAATCTTCTCGTAAAAGAGAATTTAAACGAGACTCAGTGTTGCTTACCAAACAAGTAGTGGTTGTAAGGACCTAGTGCAACATCCTTGGTAAGCTCCTTCTTGGTCAGGGTAGACAACCTCATCTCACTCATGTGACTGAGTCTCTGGTTCAACAGATTTCGAGAAGCCTCTTTTTCAGCTATATTGAGGCTGTCTGCATAAATCTTCATATGAGTCATGTATAATATGCCGCAAGGATGTCCTCGAGTGACAACCATGACACATTTTGTCATTCTCCATGTGCTATTTTTAAAGTGACTGTCATAGCCCTGTTTGTCAAGGGTTATCCCCGAGAGTACATTCAATCGAAGTTCTAGGATATACATGACATCCTTCAAGGTTAATGTACACCCTTCATATGTCCGCAACTGAATATCACCTATTCCTACTGTCCCAGAGGAACTGATATTTCTCATCTTCACTGAACCAAAGTCTCATATTTTGTAGGTTGTGAAGAAATCTCTGTGATAAGTGACGTAGTAGGATGCTGCAGTATCTACCACCCACTCAATAGCTTGGGTAGCGTTGTGAAGGCATATTTACTCTTGCATGGAGCATATAGCTACATCTTCTTGGATAACAACTAGTGTTGCTCCTTCGTTATTCTACGGCTGGTGATTGCCTTGGCCTTGTTTTCGTTGTAGTTTCCGGTAATTCTTCTTTAAGTGGCATTCTATGCCACAATGGTAGCACTTATAGGTAGACTTCATTCCATATGAATATCTACCTCTGGTTGTGCTTCTGCTTCCCTCTCTTTATCTTCCTCGATGTATTCCTTGAGTCTCTGTGACAAAGGCTTCTGTCTGCTTTGAACCAGTATTTTTTCTCCTGGACTCTTCATTCGACATGACATCTTTTACCATAGGCAAGATAAGTTTACCTCCTAGAGCCGAATTGCTGAGAGTAACTACCAATGTCTCCCAGCTATCAGGAAGAGAACTAAGTAGTAGAAGGACTTGTACTTAATCTCCTAGCTGCATGTCTACTGTAGACAACTGATTTATTAGGCTCTGTAACTCATTGGTGTGTTCTGTAACGGAAGTTCCACTCCGTAGCTTCAAATTCCAACCGCCTCATTAATAGGGCTTTATTCTGAGCTGTCTTGGCCTAGAACATGCCTTCCAGTTTTATCTACATTTCGTAAGCATTTGTATCATGTGCTACGTGGTGGAAGACATTGTGGCCGATCCACTGCCTAATATGACCCAGAATTCTGTTGTTGAGTTTATTCCAGTCACTCTCTTTGATAGAATCTGGTCTCACTCCCTTCACCTCGATCATATCAAACAAATCCTTACAGTGTCAATAATTTATCATTCAAGGCCTCCAGATGGTGTAGTTGGTTTCCGTCAGCTTGATCATCGCACTAGAAGAGGAATATTCCATTTCCATTTTAAGTTTACAATTTAAAATGAAAATAGGATAAAATCAGGCTGATTTTCACAAATCAGAGGTCACCGTTGCGTCCGAAACGGTCGAAAATGGTGGATTAGACACTTTGTTGGTCCAAATCTGACACATAGGCCGATTTGTAATTTTTTAAAATTTCTAGGGCTAAAATATAAATTTCAGAGACTTCAGGGGGTTCAATGGGCTGATGACTTGGCTGAAGTGGGACCGGCTTGCTGACGTGGCGGACACGTGGCAGCTGACGTGTCGCTGACGTGGCTGTTGACTGTGAGCTGACGTGGCTGTTGACTGTGAGCTAACGTGGCTGCTAAG
Organism: Zanthoxylum bungeanum; assembly: GCA_019454045.1. Taxonomy (NCBI): domain Eukaryota; kingdom Viridiplantae; phylum Streptophyta; class Magnoliopsida; order Sapindales; family Rutaceae; genus Zanthoxylum; species Zanthoxylum bungeanum. The sequence continues at coordinate 220,422 of SKCR01030683.1, read as the reverse complement.
AGTGGCAATGGGCCGGGTTGAGCCCGGGCTTTGAAAAGCCCGGCCCGGGCTAAATCCGGCTCTTTTTTGTTTTTGTTTTTTTTTTAAAAAAAATTTTAAATCCAATTTATGTTTTAAAATCCAATTTACATTATACAAATCCAATTTATTTGATATTTTCATTACAATATTGATACCCAAATACATCATACATTCACACTATACGCAAATATTGCAAGACAATTTACAGATACATCAAAAGTTTCAATGTTTCATCCATAAACTAACAATCCAAATTCCATAAATAAATACATCAAAAGTTTCAATATTTCATCCATAAACTAATAATCGAAACGCCACAAATAAATATATCAAAAGTTTCAAAGAATCAAAGTCAGATAAACTAACAATCCAAATGCCCTCTCTAATACATACATCAAAAGTTTCAATGTTACATCCATAAATTAACAATCCAAATGTCACAAACAAATACATCAAAAGTTTCAAAGTTTCATCCATAAACTAACAATCCAAATGCCACAATAAAATACATCAAAAGTATCATTGTTTCATCCATAAACTAACTATCCAAATGCCACAAACTAATGCATCAAACTAATCCAACTGTTGTGGCTCAAAGTCTTCTTCCACTTCACCCATTAGTTCATCGCTAGCAAATATAAGTTGTTCAGGAATAATACCTAATGAGAAAAAGTGTTAAAAAACATAAATCAAAGAAAATAATTAATTAAGAAATAATCCTTATACCTCGCTCAGAAGCCCATAGCCAATTTTGAGTGCACATTATTGCTTCCAATGTCTCAGGATGCAATTTGGCACGATGTGGACTCAAATGTCTCCCCCCAGTACTAAAAGAAGACTCTGATGCCACAGTCGTAATAGGAATGGCTAATATATCTTTAGCTATTTAAGCTAAAATATGACATTTTTCTTTATTTTCCTTCCACAAATTCAAAATATCGAAGTCTGAAGTTCTAGCAACTAAAGGCTCCTCTAAGTACCTCTCAAGATCGGACTTTGATCTTGTCATATGATTGCTTTGAATGTAAAAAGAATTAAAGTCAGATAAATCTAAAAAAGAAGATGAATCAGCGGTGATAATATTATGGGAATGAACAACGGAAGTAGAAGATTCACCACTAACTATAGATTTAGCTTCATAATATTTAACTATCTCTTCAGAAAGTTCACGAGCTCTCGTAATTTGCCATGCAACACCCACACCGTAAATCTTTGGAAAATAATAATCAATTAACAATATCTTAAACCTTGGGTCAAAAATGACAGCCATAACCAACACCCCATGAATCTCTTGCCAATATTTCTCAAATTTGGCAATCATAATAGAGGCCATTTTTTTAACTTGAAGAACATTAGACATTTGCCACTTCATCAAAGACATCCTCATTTTACAAGCCAATGGAAAAAAAACATATTGACTGTAGGGTAGTTCGTACCTGAAAACATCTCCGTCAATAAATAAAATGGACGTAAATATTCTAGCATTTTTTCAGCCATCTCCCATTCCGCATCAGAAGGCAAACACTTATAATAGAGCTCAATTTGTTGCACTCAAGGAAAAACTTTTTGTATTTAACTGCAATATCAAACATGACAAATGTAGAATTCCATCTAGTGGGACAATCAAGCACCAACTTTCTTTCAGTCTTAATCAATGATTGATTTGCAGATATAATAAGAGTTTCAATCATTTTCGGTGTGCTACTCCAATAAGCAACACTCTCCCTAATCTTTGCAATACCCCCTTCAATCGCGGCCAAACCATCCTTTACAATTAGGTTCAAAATATGAGCTGTACACCTCATATGGAAAAATTTTCCATCCAACACCAAAAATTCGGTTGAAAGCATTCCCTTCAATCTTTCTACCATAGCGTCATTAGTTGAACAATTATCCAAAGTAACCATTGAAAACTTTCGATCCATATTGCATTCCATCATACATTTTACTAGAACTTGAGAAAGACACTCAACAGTATGGGGGGCTAGTACATATATGAACCTACATATACAATATATATATAATTAAATGTTAGCATATTCATTAAATAAGTTAGACATAATATTATATGCACACAAAATTAAATTACCTTAAAATTCAACTTTGTAAACGCCATGAGTTGTCAATGAAATGTCCTGTAACAACCATATACCCTATATTTTGGTTACTAATAGTCTACATGTCAGTAGTAATAGCAACCTTACTGTCATTAATATTCAACAAATTCAATATTTTCAACAAATTCAAAATTTATACAACTTGAAAATCTCAGTATTTAAAGTATTTCTGGACATCTTCTTCACCAAAGGGTTGCAATAACTCATCAAGTTTATAAAAGCATCATACTCAATAAACTTAAGTGACAACTCATGCTTTATAACCAATGACGTAATTTTTTTACGGACAATATTTACATCAAATGATCTAAGCTCAATAGAAGCCATTCCATCTTCCTGCTTTATAACATTAAGAGTTTTTTGAATTGTATCTTCAAACCTAGGTTATTTTTTAGTAAAACAGTTCTTCATGTGTCTATTTAAGTGGCTGGTACCTTTTTCAGACATACAACTCAATAACTTGGCACAATTATTACATTTTTCCTTTAGTTTCCCATCAACAGTAATCTTCGTAAAATGATCTCAATATTTTGATGTCGTTCGTCTCTTATTATCCATATTTTCTAATGCTACTTCCTTTCTTTTATTACTATCTTCATCTATTTTCCATCTTCAATATCAAGGATCTCATTTTCTGTTAGTGTTCCTAGAACATGCCAAGGATCTAATAAGCATGTAAAGGTGTTCATAAATTCAAAATAAGTTGCAGAATATACTTACAATGAACAGATTTGAGCTTTAAAATTTTGAGAAGAGATCTCCAAGATCCAAGCTTTAAGTGATGATTCCAACTCTTGAAGTAGTTTCCCTATCACCTTAGTTGATTTCTCCAAGTGCTAGCTAACTTGATTTTGCCACAAAATCAAAGAGAAAGGAGAAGCATGTTCACGCCCAAATGGTAGAGGATTTTAGGGTTTCCTACTTGTTCAAGTGTTACAAGTGTGTTGGATACACAAATGAGAGAGAGAGAAGAGTTTTAGGTAAAACCAATTTACCATTTTACCTAAACAAGGTAGTTGGGTAAATGGTTTCACCAAAACCATTCCAAGGTAGTTGGATGGTGGGTGGCTTGGCATAAATGCCAACTACCCTCCCAACTACCACATTAAAGTGGGCCCCACATTTGAATTCAAAATTCAAATGTCTCTACGAACATTTGCCACGGCTCGGTTTCGTTTAATTCGATTAAACGAACTTTCGTCGCTAAATAATTAAATCTAATTTAATTAAATAACGATGCGTCGCAAATATATTACGAACGTTGTTTAAGAATTAATTCTAAATTAATTCGTTCGTTCGTATTAAAGTCCGACTTTAATTTCGTAACGAAATCCAATTCATATTAATATATCTGATATATTAATTTTAGCCCAAACGAATAAATTAAATAGAAAAATCAAATTTAACTATTAAATTTATTCTACCGATTAATTCTAAATTAATCGCGTTCTCTCTCTTCCGAACACATTTAATCCCAGATTAAATAATACCTCAATTAATCCCAGATTAATTTTTTCCATCTTAATTAATCCCAGATTAATTCTCTCTCTTAATTAATCCCAGATTAATTCTAATTTAAATCAACTGTCATGGGTGAATCTTTAGGAAGCGACCTAAGAGATCCCTGGATATGTTGGCAGTAAATACGGTCATCGGATTATCCAAATACGTGCGTACCTCGTACCACGTGCTTACTGATTTACAAGACACGGTTGGCTTCTAGCAAAGCACCGTGCCTACCCAATTCTCCAGAAATATTCTTACTGGAATATATAATCTATGTCAGACGTAGTATACGTAGTATTACGTATTGCGATCCAGTATCGGATTGTCACGTGCTAGGCCTGGGGCTGGAATGTGTCTGCCCCGTACGAAGCACATGTCGGATGTCTGGTAACTAGTCTCTATAATCAGATATACATGACCTAGTCATAATATCTCGATGACTGCAGTACTTAAGAGCACTAGTACCGTATCCTACGTGACATCATCTCCACTATGACTGGAGTGATACTTCTGTCTTGACATCACACCCAATACACTACGATTCTCAATATACCCAGCAGAGGCGTACACAGAACCTGTTAAAACCCTGGACGACCAAAACTAAAGCATATCGATTGTCGTAAGTATTAGCGATGCAAGTCTCAGGTTAAGACCAAATACACCTACCCTGATTTCGGACTTCCATAGACACATAGTCATACTACCAATGGAATTCCGAGGGGTCTATCCAGAGCGAAGCTGTTTTCCATACCATCGGTAAAACACAACCTCCTATTACACTTGCATGAGTATCCTATACCCAAATATATGAGAACTATGCCGTTATGATCTCACATAACACGCACAAGTGTAATACTAGTCTATTCCGCATTATCGATGTCCAGTCTCGATAATACTACGACTAGGGATATTTAATGATTAATCCTTAGTGGACTGATACTGTCTCATATCATCTAAATCCAGGAACTAATCATAAGGACCTCCTATCATTTATACATCTAGGTGATCTAATCACAAATGATAAGAGTGCAATCTCCTTGTCACATAGTTAATTTGTACAACAACACCATGATCTGTACAAATAGTGACTCTATGGGTCATAATTGTCCAACAATCTCCCACTTGGCCTATAGCCAGTCACTCGAGTGTCATACACCCGAACTATGTACGGTTCGCTCAACTGCTGAGGAAAGGCTTTCATCAGCGGATTTGTATGATTATCGTCTGATGCAATTTATTCAATCATCACATCGCCTTGATGTATGATCCGAACGAATCAGATGAATTGTTGAAGTATATATATGGATAGTTGATGAGACCATTAATTCTTTAGCCTGTTCTGACGCCTAGCTCAGCTGCTAACAGAACTATATCTAATCTAATTAGATTTTTTAATGACCCAGATGGCTTCTATTGCTGCCTCAGCCGCAGCAATAACCCGCATTTATTGTTTATTCGGTAACAGTATCTTGCTTGGAAGATTTCCAGCTTACTGTTCCGTTATTCAAACTGTATAGTACCGTTGTTTTAATCGGTTAGGAAACTTGCAACAATGATCCCAGTCACTTCAAGTTCTCCATCTCCATAGTTTAAGACATCATCCTCAGTTCTCTAAGATACTAAATGATGTTCTTATTATCAATCCAGTGACTATCACTTGGATTGACCTGTTTGTGACTCCATATGCTCAAAGCGTATGAGACACCAGGTCACGTACATTTTTCAATGTACGAGTTCTCAGAGAATGTTAAGAACTTATAGATCTAACTCAGTAGATCTTTATTTCTAGAATAAAGGTTGTTACTCCCAAGAATTCTACGGAGAATTTTCATGAAAGCCAAGCTTTCATCGATTGTTATATGGGAATATCATTTCCAAGAAATGACATATCATTATTTAGGACATCATTGTCAGTGCGCTCCCACTAACCTCCTTATATACATAAGAATCATATTCATTTTGAATCAAATCATACACCATTATGATTACATCAACACGATAGTTCCAAGAACCCAATGGTTACTTCAATCCATACATGGATCAAATAACCTGCAAACCTTGTTTGCTAGTTTTGGTACGATAAAACCGTCAGGATGTTATAAACATCCTCCAAAGAGGTTTCCCTTTAAGGAAAGCGATTTTGACGTTCAGCTGCCATATTTCATGAATGAAACATGCAGCATCAGCAAGCATTATCCAAATGGATTTAACGTGGAAACAGGTAAAAGATTTCGTTGTAATCAACACAATGTTGATAACGATACCTTTTCGCTACAAGCCTAGCTTAGTACGTTGGTATGTTGCCTTCCATGTATGTCTTCCTTGAAGACTTATATTGTACCAATAGGCACAATGCCTTGTGGTACAATAACTAGTGTCCAAATATAGTTGTTATACATGGAATCCATTTCGGACTCATGTGACACTTTGCCATAATAGGGAGTCGATACCTTGTATCATTCCTCTTACATAGTCAGTTTGTATTCCTCAATAAAATTGACATCTTTATGAGGTGAGATCAGAAACCCATACCCCAGCTTGTTTTCTGACTCTCTCAGACTTACGCGGTTCTTGTGTATTCGAAGATTACAGGTACAGTTTCATCATTGATGAACTGTTTGTGTTCCATTAAGGACTTGGTGCCTTGAACAGTATAACTCCGATTTTTCATCGAGTTTTACTATCCTCCCACTTACCACTGCATATCGGTATTCCTCTTAGGAAAAACGCATGGTGAGCAACAATTACATTGTTCTCAAGTGAGTTGTATAAGTAATATACTTTGGTTTCCTAGGATAACCTACAATTGGCACTTATCCAATTTGGGTTCTAGTTTGGTATCATCCAAACATATGCCCAGCATCCCAAATCTTCAGGAGTGAGAAAACTCAGTTTCTTTCATGTTCATATCTAATATGAAATCTGTCAAACAGATTTTCATGGAACCTTATTCAAAATAAGTATTGCGCTGTTAAATGCTTATCCTTTGAAGGAAAATGGTAAGCTTAGAGCGACTCATGATTAACCTTATCATGTCCAACAAAATTTGGTTTCTCCGTTCGGACACACCGTCAAATTGACGTGTTCCGGGAGGAGTCCTCATTGAAAGAATACTATACTCTTTCAAGTATACGAGAAACTTATTGCCTAAGTATTTTCATCATGGTCAAACCGTGATGTTTTAATACTTTAGCCGATCTGTTCGTCTATTTCATGTCGAAACTCTAAATTTTACGATTTGTGTTTCAAAAGAAACATATAACCATAACGCGATGTCACATCCGTAAGGTCACGAAACATTCATATCCACCTCTAGCCTAGCTAGACATGGGCCTACTTGCTTCACTATGAATATGGCTAACAGATCGGTGGTTCTTGCACTTTCACCAAGTAAAAGGTATTTTAGGTACTTTACCTAATAAACTAGATTCGTAGACTTTATTTGAGTGGAATCAAATCCATCCTAGTATCCACTCTTCAAAAGTGTGGATATACGAGTCTTGTTTAATTGTGTCCCAGACAACACTACCACAAATAAGTCTCATCTGATCAAATCAGTTTGAGCTATTTGTTTGTCATATTATATGTTTGAGATTTATTTATATTCAAAATATAAATATTGTTATTCACATCTAATGTGTTTATCTCAATATCATCTTTATAAAATAAAACACTTTAGTGTTCTAGAATATAAAGGTGTACTCGCAACGAGTTATACTCGATATAGAGATAACGTTTCTAGTCAAACTAGTTACATTATAACAGTTTCCTAATTTAAGTACACACCCAAATGGTAGTTCCTAAACTTAGGTATCTACGGTAAAACAACGACTTTCGTCCCGTTTCCGATTCGCAGATCGATCTCATCTGAAGTCAGTATCCTGCTTACAAGCAGATGCTGCAAATCAGTACATATTTTTATGTCCCACATTTAGTATCTAAAATCCAATTTTAATACTATTAGTGAACATATTTATAACAAACACATTTGAAGTCAGAACCTTGTTCTGTCTTCTATTCCTTCATGTCCGCTTTGTCCATACGGCAGTCATGCTTCAATGACCCCGTTTGCATTAATTTAGGCAGACATCTTGGGATATGTCCTTTATCTTCATATAAGATTATAATGCTTTTTCCTTTGCCCTTTTTCATATTCCAGGAGTCTTTGGCCAAGCTTTGGCCTTCTAGAATATCGAAGTAGGGTGCGCCTTGCGCTTTTTGCCTTATTGCAAACTTTGACTTTGGTCTCCTTGAGAATAGTCATTAACTCTCCAAGAGTTGTTTATTGCAATTTAATATTTCTAAGATCTAAGAATAGATCTATGAAGATCCTTCAATTTCTTCATCATACTTTAAGGATCTAATCCTTAGTTCTGATTAGGAAATTAAGGAGTCATTATGGAAAGCATAATGGATTACGCACTAAAGTTATCATCACATGAATCTTCCAAAGATCATGCTCTATTATTTGCTTAACTCATGGCTTAGGCCTAAGATGTTATTTTATCAAATAAAGTAACTTCTTAGTTTCAGGACTATCCTGAATTTTATTCCCGATTTGAAAATTAAAGTCGTCTAAACACATTTTCTCTAGGATAATGTTTCAAACACTAATCTTTCAATTTAATCTTGATTCTAATAGTCCAACTATTTAATCAACGATTTCAGGTACAATCTAATGTAATGATCACTATAGTCTAACTATATAACTTATTACAATTTTATTGGTTATAATCAAATATATATTGATTACTATAATCCAATTATATAATTATTATAAATGATTGGTAAAATCCAAATATATTGATTACTATAATCCAATTATATAATCAACTATAAATGAAGTAGTTTGAATACAGTCTAACTGTTAAATTAAAACAACTATTAAATATTAGTCCAACTAACATTTAATTTATTTGACGAATGATATTTGATTGAGCGCGTATGGCAAGTATCTAAACGAATATTGCAAATTTAATTCTTGCCTCCCACTATTTTTCGGCGAGCCTCTAACCCTCTGTCGAGTACTCGGGAAACCTAGTTTCCTAGTGGGTTAGGATCCCGTTAAATAACACACAATCTTGACTTTGGCCAACAAATTGTATGATACTTAACTAGGTAGATCTCTAAGATCAATTGGATCTCATCCAATTCCTAGATCCAGTAGGTGGACATCCAAGTCCGAAACATATATTTTATATATGACAATATATCAAATATATTACCTAACCTTTTTCCTCTGAATCAACTAAGCCTTGGCTTTGGCACAACAAACTTAATGATCCCAGTTAAGCGGAACCCATTGACATGGAAAGCTTCGTAATCAATGTCGATGGACAAGAAGTGATCTTGACTTTGGCCAACAAATCACGACTTGGACAAGACACCGATATGGAACAAAACTCTCATGATTCAAACACATCCGCAATTGACAAAGGTCTTGACTTTGGCCAACAAACCAATGCCAACTTTGGATCTTGAGTAAGAATCACTCAACGGAAGGAAAAACGCTTAATATGATTTGAGGGTTTTTCGCGTGCAAATTGGCAACCAATTTATTATCTTTGTTAAGGTCTCATCATCATACACCCTTAAACATGCATTCTAAATACATAATAAAGCGCGTATAAATAAATAAATTAATAATGAAATTCAGATGGATATGTCACAAATTGTTCCTAGAACAAATCACTTCATTTCCTCTCCCCGGCTAGAACTATTCTAACTTCTACCCAATAACATAATACAATAAAGAAACCTCATTTACATTGAGGGGAATTGGTGAGAAGAGAAATACAATGAGAAATGAGATAAAAGGCTGGACACGTAGGTCCAATTTAATAAATTCTAAACTTATTACAACAATTTCCAAAACTGCCATTGCCCTTCTAATATCCATCCGATATACATTATTCATACAACACATTCATGTATTCATACAAATCATGTTATTCAATCAATCTAATCCAATTAATTAATCTTTGAATTAATGACCATATAATGTTCATACAACGATTTGATTTACGTGAGTCAAACTCGTTTAAGAATAAATACTCAAAGTAAGTATTCTTGAATTATATTGAACTACAACTTTAAATCCAATTTATTTGTATTCAATACTAATTTCAATTTAATTCCAAATTAAATATATACACTTACTTATAAGCCTTAAAGACTTGGATTCCAAATCCAATCTTAATGGGTCTCAAAGGCCCAATAACATCCAATGTCATTTCAATTAAAGTCCAATGGGCTTTTAATTGATTCTTAAGGCATGGGCTTTGGCCATAATGGATCAAACCAAAATGCCAAGGCCCAATAGGAATCACCCTATTGCCAACAAATCAATTAGGCCCATTAGGCCCAATTAAATTCTTTAAAGGGCCAAGTGATGTATTTGGACCTTATGGAATTGGTTTTGGGCCCAATTGGATCCAATCCAAAAGTCCAAAACCAAACTTAGTCAAACCAAACCCATTAAGCCCAAATACACACTTTTAGCCCAATTCATAATTAAAGGCTTATTAACATAATTATAATATTCCAAATATCACAATTACTTTAATTAAAGTGTATTAGCCATGATTAATTAATTAAACTCAATATTTCCAAAATACCAATTAACTTAATTAATCATGCTTAATCCATCAATTCATGCTCAACACAAATTGAAGCCAAAACACATCATTTCATGCTCAACACAAATTGAATCCTAAATTCATCATTTCATGCTCAACATGCTCTTTGATTTTAACATTAACATTATTGACTTTGATTCTAATCTAATCAAACCAACAATCAACATTTAAACATGCATTTAAACACATCATTTCATGTTACAAAAATCAAAAAACTGCACAGTGCACTGCAGTGTAACTTTCGGCCAAGGTATTAATTTTGTAGATTTTGATCCAATCAATTTATCTCAAATCTAATCATGCACAACTCTAAGTCAACGTAATCTAAGCATGCTCAAAGCATCCATTTGAAGAAATCATGCTCAAAACATAAAAGCCCCAAATTTTAGTCTCATGAACCCTAAAATTTTCATGCTTAAAATTGGCTCTTGATACCATTGTTAGTGTTCCTAGAACATGCCAAGGATCTAATAAGCATGTAAAGGTGTTCATAAATTCAAAATAAGTTGCGGAATATACTTACAATGAACGGATTTGAGCTTTAAAATTTTGAGAAGAGATCTCCAAGATCCAAGCTTTAAGTGATGATTCCAACTCTTGAAGTAGTTTCCCTATCACCTTAGTTGATTTCTCCAAGTGCTAGTTAACTTGATTTTGCCACAAAATCAAGAGAAGAGAGAGAGAGCATGTTCACGCCCAAATGGTAGAGGATTTTAGGGTTTCCTACTTGTTCAAGTGTTACAAGTGTGTTGGATACACAAATGAGAGAGAGAAAGGTTTTAGGTAAAACCAATTTACCCTTTTACCTAAACAAGGTAGTTGGGTAAATGGTTTCACCAAAACCATTCCAAGGTAGTTGGATGGGGGTGGCTTGGCATAAATGCCAACTACCCTCCCAACTACCACATTAAAGTGGGCCCCACATTTGAATTCAAAATTCAAATGTCTCTACGAACATTTGCCGGTGCTCGATTTCGTTTAATCCGATTAAACGAACTTCGTCGCTAAATAATTAAATCCAATTTAATTAAATAACGATGCCTCGCAAATATATTACGAACGTGTTTAAGAATTAATTCTAAATTAATTCGTTCGTTCGTATTAAAGTCCGACTTTAATTTCGTAACGAAATCCAATTCATATTAATATATATGATATATTAATTTTAGCCAAACGAATAAATTAAATAGAAAAATCAAATTTAACTATTAAATTTATTCTACCGATTAATTCTAAATTAATCGCGTTCTCTCTCTTCCGAACACATTTAATCCCAGATTAAATAATACCTCAATTAATCCCAGATTAATTTTCTCCATCTTAATTAATCTCAGATTAATTCTCTCTCTTAATTAATCCCAGATTAATTCTAATTTAAATCAGCTGTCATGGGTGAATCTTTAGGAAGCGACCCAAGAGATCCCTGGATATGTTGGCAGTAAATACGGTCATCAGATTATCCAAATACGTGCGTACCTCGTACCACGTGCTTATCGATTTACAAGACATGGTTGGCTTCTAGCAAAGCACCGTGCCTACCCAATTCTCCAGAAATATTCTTACTGGAATATATAATATCTCATGTCGTAGTATACATAGTATTGCGTATTGCGATCCAGTATCGGATTGTCACGTGCTAGGCTTGGGGCTGGAATGTGTCTGCCCCGTACAAAGCACATGTCAGATGTCTGGTAACTAGTCTCTATAATCGGATATACATGACCTAGTCATAATATCTCGATGAGTGCAGTACTTAAGAGCACTAGTACCGTATCCTACGTGACATCATCTCCACTATGACTGGAGTGATACTTCCGCCTTGACATCACACCCAATACACTACGATTCTCAATATACCCAGCAGAGGCGTACACAGAACCTATTAAAGCCCTGGACGACCAAAACTAAAGCATATCGATTGTCGTAAGTATTAGCGATGCAAGTCTCAGGTTAAGACCAAATACACCTACCCTGATTTCGGACTTCCATAGACACATAGTCATACTACCAATGGAATTCCGAGGGGTCTATCCAGAGCGAAGCTGTTTTCCATACCATCGGTAAAACACAACCTCCTATTACACTTGCATGAGTATCCTATACCCAAATATATGAGAACTATGCTGTTATGATCTCACATAACACGCACAAGTGTAATACTAGTCTATTCCGCATTATCGATGTCCAGTCTCGATAATACTACGACTAGGGATATTTAATGATTAATCCTTCGTGGACTGATACTGTCTCATATCATCTCAATCCAGGAACTAATCATAAGGACCTCCTATCATTTATACATCTAGGTGATCTAATCACAAATGATAAGAGTGCAATCTCATTGTCACATAGTTAATTTGTACAACAACACCATGATATGTACAAATAGTGACGCTATGGGTCATAATTGTCCAACATTGTCTTCGTCACTATCTTGGCGTATATCTTCGAGGCCGTTAAGAAAAATAGGGGAATTTGGCCGAATAGGCGTAGATTCTTCCAAGTTAGACATAACAAAATCTGGAAAACAAATTTGAATCAACAATAATATGGCAATATCATAACAGTCATTCTAACACTAACAACCATAAAAAAAAAAAAACCATAACAGAAATATGGCAATATGACAATATCATAACAGTCATTCTAACAACCATAAAAACAGAACCATAACACTAAAAATTTGAATCATAACAGTCATTCTAACAACCATAAAAACAGAACCAATAAGGCAATATCTCATCTCATGCAAAGCAATTAAGATTTAAGAAAAATAATAACCAACCCAAATATCAATTACATTTCATATTTCATAACCCAGGAAGCTCATTTGCTCATTTACATTTCATAAAAAAAATTTACTCAACCAAATATCAATTACATTTCCTATTTCATCATTTATTCACCGCGATTGAGTGCCAGTAGGTGAAGAACCCGAGAGGTAGAGAGGCAGAGACGCAGAGACTGGGTGAGAGACGGAGAGTCGAGAGGCAGAGACCCGAGGCAGAGAGGCAGAGCCCGAGTCACCGAGAGTCGAGTGGCAGAGACGCGAGTGTGAGATGAGAGGTAGAGAGGCAGAGACACATAGACTGAGTGAGAGACCAGAGAGCCAAGAGGCAAAGACCGAGAGCCGAAAGGTGAGAGTGGAGACTGGGAATTAGACAAGAGTGACTGAGTGAGAATCCGAGACTGAGAGAGAGAAGATACTGGGAGGGAGAAGTGGGAAATGAAATTGGGAATTAGGTTAGGTCTGGGGAATGAGGACTGGGCAGTTGGAGTATTTTTTTTTTGAATTAGGTTAGGTTAGTTCAATGACTGTATTTTTTTTATTTAAGCCCGGTCCGGGCTGGGCCCGAGCTTAAGCCCGAGCCGGGCTTCTGTTTCTAGGGCCTGACTCAGGATTTTGATATCTTGGGCCAGGCCAAAGCCCGGGCGGGCCGGACCGGGCCCGGGATTTTCTGCCACCCTTAGTGGCTACTGACTGTGCGCTGACATGGCTGCTGACGGTGCGCTGACGTGGATGACATGTCAGCGTCTTCAACCTCCAGCAGCGCGTGAGGCACGTATGTGATAGTGAGACTCACTCTCCGACGCGTGCGGCTTTCCTTGACCTCTATTTGATTGCCAAAAAATACCACCGTGCTCGTCTCGACGTGAACTAGGTGATGATATGCTCAAAATTGATTTTTTACAACTTTCTCGAAACCCAAATTTTCCGAACCGAGTTCTGTTCTTCGGTTTTACGACCCCAAAATATAACCAAAGCTACTGATACCACTTGTTGTGATTCTCTAATCAGTATAAAGTATTTTTGAGGAAAAACCGAATTTATTACTATAAAATAGAACTTTACAAGTGTTTCAACTCTCTACAAAAAAATTTCACTTCTAACACTCTCTATCAAGCTCTCTTGCCTTAGAGCTTACCGTTTTAGGGTGCTATTTGAGCTCTCAATTTATAGCCAAATACAAGGCTCAAATGTCAACAAAGGAATAGTGATCCACCTAAAGTTAGTTTGTAAGCTTGCTTCAATTTTCAAACTCTGTAACACCATTTTCAAACTCCACCTAAAGTGTCTTGGAATCTTGCAATTATGGTGGTGGTGGTGAGTGTAGACCCGGCCATGGTTCCGTTCGGAATCGGAATCGAACCGGTTGGAACCGGAAGGTTCTGGTTAAAAATCGGTTCAGGTTCCGGTTCCGAAATCGGAACCGGTGGTGACCGATTCGGTTGGGGTTCGACCTCAACTCAAACCGGTCGGAACCAGTGGAACCGTACGGTTCCACCGGTTCGATGGTTCCAACCAGAACCGTTCGGTTCCGGTTGGAACCGTAGGGTTCCAACAGGAACCCTTCCCCAATGGCTACTAGCTGTTGGCCATTGGGGTTGGCTCCCTGCCGAAATAAGAATTTTTTTTTTATAATTAATATATAATTACTAATATATCCCTAATAACGGTAATAAAACGATTATATTTAGGGGTATTTTTGGTATCAAAAAAAATTCTAAAACTCTATAAATATGATTCATTTTTCATTATTTCAACACACCAAATTCTCAACTCTCTCATTTTCTATAATTCTCTTATTCTCAATCTCACTTCAATACAATTCTCTTTTAATCTTATTCTCAATCTCAATTCAATTAGTTATTATCATTCGTAATTAGTCAATTTTATTATTTTTCTTCCTAATTTCTCAAACGAAAAATGGCAAGCTCATCTGAGAACATAATGTCAAATATGCCAACCCAAGAGAGCGGCCCTAGTGTCGGTGCAGAATCACGGAGAAGAGAAGTTAAGGCTCGTTCCTCGGATGTATTCAAAATTCATTTTCGTTTGGAACGCCTATAAGATAATACACAACGAACAATTTGTAATTATTGTGGGGTTATCTACAAATTTTCTGGTGGATACGGCAATATGATCAAGCACCTGAAAAGACATCATCCGGTTGAACTTGGAATTGATACGACACAAACTCAAATGGCCAGGTACGCATCATCTAGTAGAGGTACGAGTGCTTTAGATTTATTTAAATATTCTGATGCAAAAAATAGAGAAGAATTTGCGAAATTAACTTGTATGACACATCTTTCTTTAAGCTTTGGTGAAAAAATTCATTTTACTAATTACGTGCATAATGCTTTAAACCCTTCTGCATGTAGAATGACTCGAAACACAACAAAACGTCATATTTTCAAATTATATAAAGATGATAAAATTATTTTAAATGAAATATTTAAAGAGATGAAATGTCGTATTTCTATATGTTATGATATTTGGAGTGACCATTGGCAAACACACTCATACATGGGTGTGACTTGTCATTGGATTGATGCATCATTTACCATGCAAAAACGACTTATTGCATTTAGAGTTTTTGATGACCAACATACTGCACATAATATTTATAGAATGATGAAGGTAATTTTTGATGAATATGGTTTAGGAGAAAAAATTTTAACAATTGGATTTGATAATGCATCTGCAAATACTGCATCCATCAATGATTTAAAAGAAATATGTCAACCAAATTTAGGTGGTCGGTTTTTTCATATTCGTTGTACATGTCATGTCCTTAACTTATGTGTGCAAGACGGTCTAAAATTATTATCACATTCCTTGATCCAATTAAAACGACACTTAACTGTATTTGGTCATATTCTCAAGTTAGGAGAGAATGGACGAAGTTTTGTAAAATAAATGGTATTAAACCGATTAAATTTTCAAGAGATGTTCCAACACGTTGGAATTCAACTTATTTTCTTTTATGTCAAGCATTTCAATACAAAGATGCATTATGTAGTTTTGTTTCTCAACATGTTCAAAATATCACACTTTATCCTAGTCAATGAGATATTTGTGAAATTTTTTTAGATATTTTAAGAGTTTTTAATGATGCTACTTTAGTTTTTAGCGGTGTTTATTATCCTACAGCACATTTATTTCTTCTTGAGAGTTTAAATATTGTTGGCACTCTCGATGAGCATGTTGACAGTAGCGATCCTAATGATATTGTTTTGTTAGAAGCCATTAATGTTATGAAGGTAAAATGGTTGAATTATTTTAGAGATATTCATTTACTTTATCTTATTGCTGCTGTTTTTTATCCTAGATTTAAATTAGAAGATTTGAATAGTGCTTTACAAGCTTATTATGGTTATTTAGGAATATTAGATGAAATTGATATTACTAGATTAATGACGAAATTAATAAATGATTTAATTGAGTTATTTAATGATTATATTGTAAGCTATAACTTATGAACATTAGGTGAATCTAGTAGTAGCGAACCAGTAATTCAAACAAGACTTAGCGCAGATGATCGTTGGTTATTGCAACGAAATAAAAAAGCTAGGGATACGACAACTAATAACCCTGAATTAGATAATTATTTATCTACAAATTTTGAGTTTTCTAATGAAAGTTTATGCAGTAAAAATTTTAAAATCCTTGAATGGTGGAACCGGCATCAAAATATATATCATGTTTTATCAATTATTGTTAAAGAGATATTGGCAGCACCTATTTCCACCGTTACGGTTGAGCAAGCCTTCAGCTTGAGAGGTAATATATTGGAAGCTAGGCGATCTTCATTACATCCAAGCACTATAGAAGCAACAGCTTGTGTGGATGATTGGACTCGAGCTGATCTGAGATAACAAGAAGATGCCCCCGATGATTTTGAAGATTTGTTCGATAATGCATCTGCAAGTGCAAGTGGAACCGGAGCCGAAGGATCAACTGATAATGATGATTGATAATTGAAAAATTGTAATTTACATTTTACAAAGGGGATATGTCTTAAAATTGTAATGGAACTACGTGAGCTTTGATTCCTCTCACCCTTGGAGGATACGTAGATAACTTAAAATTTAAAAAATTTAAGCTCAAGCTCTTCAATATAATAATTTTTTTATTTATAAAATTAATCTCATTTATTGTAAATAATTAAAAAAAAAAAGATTTGGAACCGAACCTGAACCGGAACCGAACCGGTCGGTTCCGGTTCGGTTCACGGTTCCGGTTCCACTTAAATGTGAGTGAATGGAAGTTGGATTTTACAGCGAACTTCCCGATAATGATTTCAATCTTGAGATCCAAAAGCAACATTCATCAAGGCCCGATCTCTAGACTTTTGTAGTTGTAGCAACAAAATTTGAGCAGTTACCTATTTAATTGCAACAAAAACAAAATCGACGGTAGCACTATGGAGCCCTCAGAAACAATGCCTAAAAAATGCAGCAAACTTGAGTGTACATAAAACACTGGCTCTAAAAAAGAACAATATCATTCTAATTAAATGTAATAGTCACACACTTAAATTGATTAGATCGATTATTTGCCTTGTTAATTTCTCATTTTATTCATCTATTTCTTTGGTTGATTTCTCGCAAACATCATCTTCATCCCCCGTGGCTTTCTTGCTGAGAATCCCAAATATAATCCCCAAACAAGTCCACACCCACAACCCATCACCACGATTATCCAACCAAACCAGCTTGAAGTATCGTATTCTTCAGGTAATATTGCTGGTTCCTTATCATTATTGCTACGATTTTATGACAGCGGTAGTTCACATAACCCCAACTTCCAATATAAGAATCGTTTCAAAATGTAATGAAATGGTTTACCATGAGATATCATCCCCACGAGTTGATTCTAGGAAAAATTAGAACTAAAGTATCCACTCTTAATTACAAGGGGGAAGTGGGGAACATTGCTTTCTCATCGAAAGATTGAGTAATAGAAAAGCAAAAATAATATGAAAAATTAAATAGGGGCTAAATGAGACAATTAAAATTGATCACAAAATATATGTATTGTGTATTAAAAATATTTTTAATAACATAATACATATAATCCCTATGTAGTTCTCATTTACTTTCCATATCACTACTAATGGAAGAATCTCATTTAGGCAAATACCTAGTTAATTGCAACATGAACAAAATCAACCAACATATAGCTAATTCAGGCTTCATAACACATAACAGAAATAAACTGTAGCAGTATGAATGATCGGCCATGGAGTCCTCAGCAACAATGCCTAAAAGAAAATGTAGCAAACGTGTACATGTTACATAGAAGCTACAAAAGAACAATCTCATTCAATGTTAGCAGGAGCACACATCAAACTGATATTTTGTCTCCTTTGATTCTTCCGTCCGGCCTTGGCATGATATCTCTCAATCATCATCATCAACCACCGTGGCTTTTGTATTGAGAATGCAAGGTATCCCAAAGATAATCCCCAAACCACTCCGCATCCGTAACCCAGCACCACGATTCTCCAATCAAACCAACTTGAAGTATCATCATCTTTCGGGAATGTTGCTGGTTCCTCATCATTATTGCTACAATTTTGTGACAGCGGTCGTCCACATAACCCCAAGTTTCCGAAATAAGAATCGTTTCGAAATGTAATGAATTGGTTACCTTGAGGTATTGGTCCCATGAGCTGATTGTAGGAAAGGTTTAGAACTGCAAGAGATGTGACACGTACCAACTCTATAGGAATCCCACCAACAAGCCTGTTTGCCGAGAGGTCTAATGATTCAAGCTCTGTCAAATTTCCAAAAGACCCAGGAATATGACCTGTTAGGTTGTTGTGGGAAAGGTTCAGCAATTTGAGGGAACAAAGATTTCCAACTTCTCCAGGGACTATTCCTTCAAACTGGTTGTTGACAAATCAATGGTAGTAAAAATATCCAGGATTCTCTCCAGCTCAAGGTCCGTTCCTTTATAGGTCAAAGTCATAGTATAGTATTCATCAAAACCAGGTGACCACATATATTCCGGATCACTATCATCATTTTCTCCATCCATCATAGCTTTAAAATTTTGAAAATACCCTGCTGGCAGAACACCTGTGAATCCATTGCGAGACAGATCAATTATTCTCAACTGTGGGGAAGGTATTATTTTTGTGCTAGAATGCTTGTAAATGGGACCATGGAAGTGATTTGAACGCAGGACGAGAACTTGTAGCGTTGGAATTGTTGCTGTCCAATGCGGAAAAGTATCATTAATCATGTTATTGCCCACATCTAAAACATCCAAGTTGCTGCAATTTGACAATGATGGTGGTAATGCTCCCTCCAGCTGATTGTCATTCAGGTTAAGGGTGTGCAAATATTTGCACTTGGAAAATATTTGAGGAATGCTGCCCTGGAAGTGGTTCTTCCGCAGATCCAACAAAGCTAGCCTACCAAAGTTTCCTAGACATTGGGGAATCACTCCGATCAAACTGTTATTGGACAAGTTGAGATATGCAGTAGAGCTCAAATTGCAAAATGATGAAGGGAATCCTCCGGTCAATTTATTGTGTGCAACTGAAAGGAGTTGTAAGTTAGATGACAGAATCAAAGGTGGTTTTTGGAGCAAGTTAGAATGAAGGTCAAGATACCACAAATTCACAGCTGAGATTCTTTCCAAACTTGTCAGAAAATTGTGAGAAAGATTCAGCAAGTTCAAATACGGCCACTCTAGTTGCAAAATCTGACCGGTTATTTTGTTATTAGAAATGTCTAACTCTTCCAAATTTTCTGAGGTTCTCAAGAAGTCTGGGAACTGAGATACGTTACAAGAAGAGAATTTGAACACTCGAAGATTGGGCAATGTGAAGTTTACATCACTGTGGGTTGTTAATGACAGGAGATTGTTATTTGAAAAGTCAACAAATTTAAGATTTTTAAGCTTTGAAAACATGTGGGATTTCACGGTGCCACTCAAGTTATTTGATGAAAAATCAAGAAAAATGAGATTCGGAAGTTCAAAAGTGGAATTTGGCTGAGGATCTTGAATCATACTATTGCTCAAATCGACATGATTTCGCTGGAACTGATCAATGGGACCTGTGAAATTGTTGTTACCAATGTCTAAATATCGTAATGATGGAAGTGTGAACAACCAAGAGGGAATTCTTCCATTCAGAAAGTTACAACTTACTCTAATATGAACTAGATGTGAAAGACCACTTACATGAGAGGGGAATTGACCCACGAATTGATTGCCAAGAAGTCAATGTCAAAAAGTTGTGTCAGGTTTAATGCTGATGATGGCAACTGACCAATAAATGCATTAACCTCAAGAGAGATTGTTGTTACTTTGCTGAGGTTACCGAAAACATCTGGAAAATGCCCTGAAAAATCATTCCTTCTAAGATTTAGAACAGTGAGCACTCCAAGATTGGATAGTGAGGCTGAGACTTTGCCAGAGAAAAAGTTACTTTGCAAATCCAAGTGTGTGATTCCTGTGAGATTCCAAAATGAATTTGGAATCGACCCTTCAAAGTAGCTGTAAGAAAGATCAAGTACCTTTAAGTTCATAAGATTTCCATTGTATCCGGCAATTTTCCAGTGAATAGTGTAATTGAGAGATCCAACAAACTGAGAGGACTGCTCCAGTTAAAATTTGGTAAATAACCCGTAAGATGCCTATTGTCGACCAAAGTTAGCTCCTGAAGGAAAGGAAAGTGAAAAATATCACTAGGGAACTTGCCTCTCAGTCCACAATTACCCAGACTGAGAGAAACTAACGAAGAAGACAGGTTCAACAATGAACTGGGCACAACTGAAGACATGTCCACATTTTTAAGAAAAAGATATCTCATCTCTGTTAGATTTTGCGTGAGTTGATTAAAACTGAGTTGCTGTAGTTTTGCATTTGAAAAGGAAAGGTTGAGATGCGTTAGTTTTGTGAACTGACCAAAGTTGGATGAGATTTTGGATCGGCTGAAATCATTACAGGCAAGGTTGAGCATCCGAAGATGGCGAAGAAAGAAAAGTGTGCTATTGGGATGAAGAGGGCCAAGAAGCCAGCTAGAACTAAGGTCAAGTCTGATCACATGCCCTGTCATCTCGTCACAAGTGATTCCATCCCATGAGCAACAATCACTATTTTCATTCCAGGAGTCTGTCTTAGAATAAGAACCAGCTGCATCACAGTGACTAGAAGCAGAGCTATTGATTGATAGAGAGTTTTTAAAATGGAGTAAGGCAAAGCTTTCTTCAGGAGAGCAGAGATAATGTGCTGATGAAGATGAGTGAAAAGAGGAGGAAAAAATAACTTTAAAATGTAGTAAAATTAGTAGAAGGCAAAGCATTTGATATTGCTGCCACAATAATCCCAACATATTTTCTTTTCAAACAACAAGCTTTAATGCTATTTTTGAGAGAGAAGAAAATTGCAAACATAGGCCTCATTGGACCTGCTTTATCAGTAATTTATACTGCACTTTTTTCCAACTGTTCCATCTTGTCCTTTTCTTTTTAACTACATCTCACACATAACGTTCTGGATTCCATTTCATCTGCCGGCCGGCCGCCCACTGAAAATCATCTATCTAATATTTTTAGGTCATTGATCAATGAGTCTAAAAGAAAACAAATGATACAAGAGCAGGCCGGCCGCTGAAAATCGTCTATCTAATATTTTCACGCATTGCTCAATGAGTCTAAAAGAAAACAAATGATACAAGATTGATATTCAAAAGTAAACTCTAATCTTTCTGGCAAATGGCCTGTGAATCTATTACGAGAGAGATCAAAGGCAATTTCACTGACGAGTGGACCCACCTAACCTACACACGGATCTGCCAAAAGAGCGGCTTTTAACTTAAGTATTGAGAATATAATGAGACAAGACACAACGATATATGTGGTTCGACTTTTAACTTAAGTCCACGGGCGAAAGCAGAATAATAATATTTCACTAATGAAATGGAGAATACAAATATTGTAGTATTTATCTCACAACAGAAAAATCCAATACACTCAATTCTCTCAAATCACTCTAATAAACGAAGGTCTCAAATTTTAGGATGCCTTAAGCTCTCATAAATGGAGATATTTATAGGCAAGTGTTGCACTACTCCAAACAATTGTATTTAATGCCAACCAATTATATTTAATATAAATATTTGTTTGTCAAATCTGGTTGCATCAATCAAGCACCTGCCGATTCCATGAACTCATAAACTCCATTACGGTATTCAACACTCAATTTATCCACCAAACTCATCCAATTTCTATCTATTTCAGCCAAATATCTACATATAAAAATATAATTATTAGACATTATATTAAACTCATTAACATCACCAATTCATTAATTATTTATTTAAACATACACATAATTAATTACAAAACAAATTAATCTTACATATATGCATCATAATCAACTAACAATAAATTAACTAACTAACATAATGTATAAATAAACATAATAAAGATATAAAAATATAATTATTAGACATTATATTTGTTTTATAATTATTAGATATTATAAAAAATTCTATATTTATTTTTATATAATAAAATTATAATTATTAAACATTATATTAAACTCATCAACATCACCTATTAATTATTTATTTATTTAAGCATACACATAATTATTTAATTAATGACAAAAAAACTAATCTTACTCACATATATGCATCATAATCAACTAACAATAAATTAACTAACTAACACAATATATAAAATAAAGATAATTATAAAAAATTAAAACCCTAATTTTTTAGAGAGATTAAACTTAAATTAATTAAATGAGAGTGATTCAAATATAAGGAAAAATAAAGAGAAACGAAATAAAAATTACTTGTGAAAAATTGAAGTTTTGTTGAAAATTTGTAGGAAAATTGTGAGTAATACTTGGAGATGAGAGAGAGAGTAGAGGAGAAAGAAGTGTTGTTGTTATGAGATTTTAACAACCCTTTAGTATCGAACAAAAAACATTTGACGCTGTAGATGCTGGATTTCGGCTGAGGTCCACAATCAGAATTTGTAGGTTGGAGGCATTAGCGATCCTACAAGACAAAGGTAGAGTGAGTGGGAGCAGACTGCCCACCGGTGTGGTGGGTGCCGGGGGCACTCCGACGCTCAAGTCAGTAGAATGAAATGAGCAGTGAACAAGTAAAATGTGAAAGCAAGGTTTGCTATTACCTTAACCTTCTTTGGGTGGCCGTGAGGGCGGCGGAAAGTGTTTAGGAAGTATGAAGCTTTAGGAGCTCAAGTTTGAGAGCTCTGACCTCCCCTTTCTGTCTGTTGAGTTACGTCTCTTTTTATAAATTGAAGGAATCATCCTTGTAGCTGTCAGATGAGCTGCATATGGGACCACAACGTGCTGTGATTTCTGGCAATGGGGCCTCGCACATGTTTGATGTTTCTGCTTTCGGCGGGGAGGAGATAATGTGCATGTGGAAATATATTCATTGTTTGGAAAAGAGAGAAACGATCGGTGAATAATTAAGGGGGTTTGTCCTTAAGCTATTGGATTTGTTTTTGTAAATGATTTAACGTTTAATGGGCTGGGTTATTGCTTTGGGCCTCACCTGGTATTGGGTTCGAAGTGAAAGATGGTTTTGCCCTTGGCCCAAATTTGGCACGTACAGTTTGTCCCCTACTGTCTAAGTCAAGAAGTTCTTTGACTTGGAGAGTATTTGTCAAGCATGTCGTATGAAGCGAAATATATGAAAATATCTGTAGGTAAAATTTTGGGTCTTGAACTTGTTTCTTTAAGAGCCATGCGGGATGTTCCCACTTGATTGAACCGTATGAAGGTTTATGAGTAAATTTATTCATACTACAGTGTTGTATGTACTTAGGGAAGTCCATGTCTTTATTTGACTCGATATGAGTCTATGGGGGATGTCCCCGGTCGACTGAACCAGATGAAAGTTTATTTCACATGACATTGTCGTATGGACTGTAGGATAGTCCAGGTCTTCAATTTGACTCGACATGAGTCTATGAGGAATGTCCCCGGTCCACTGAACCAGATGAAGGTCAGTAAAATCTCCATACTACTGATCAAGGATCGGAGTCTTCAAATTTTTCTAGACCAGATGAAGGTCATATATTGACTCTACTTGAGCCATGGGGAATGTTCTCAATCGATTGAACCAGATGAAGGTCAGGACAATCTCCATACTACTGGTCAAGGACCTGAGGAGTCTTCAAATTTTTCTAGACCAGATGAATGTCATATTTTGACTCTACATGAGCCATGGGGGATGTCCTCAGTCGACTGAACCATATGAAGGTCAGGACAATCTCCATACTACTGGTCAATGACCAGGGGAGTCTTCAAATTTTTCTAGACCAGATGAAGGTAATATTTTGACTTTACATGAGCCATGAGGGATGTCCCCAGTCGACTAAACCAGATGAAGGTCAGGACAATCTCCATACTACTGGTCAAGGACCATGGGAGTCTTCAAATTTTTCTAGACCAGATGAAGGTCATATATTGACTCTATATGAGCCATGAGGGATGTCTCCAATCGACTGAACCTGATGAAGGTCAGGATAATCCCTATACTACGGGTCAAAGGACCAGGGGAGTCTACAATGTCTTCTGGACCATATGAAGGCCAGGTCTTCAACTTGACTCTACATGAGCCAATGAGGAATGTTCCCAGTCAACTGAACCCGATGAAGGTCAGGATAATCCCCATACTACGGGTCAAAGGACCAGGGGAGTCTATAATGTCTTCTGGACCAGATGAAGGCCAGGTCTTCAACTTGACTCTACATGAGCCAATGGGGAATATTCCCAGTCGACTAAACCAGATGAAGGTCATGATAATCCCATACTACGGGTCAAATGATCAGGGGAGTCTACAATGTCTTCTGGACCAGATGAAGGCCATGTCTTCAACTTGACTCTACATGAGCCAATGGGGAATGTTCCCTGTCGACTGAACCTGATGAAGGTCAGGATAATCCCCATACTACGGGTCAAAGGTCCATGGGAGTCTACAATGTCTTCTGGACCAGATGAAGGCCAGGTCTTCAACTTGACTCTACATGAGCCATTGGGGAATGTTCCCAGTCGACTGAACCAGATGAAGGTCAGGATAATGGGTCTATTGTCGAAAGCGTTCATCAATAAATTCCAAGATATATGCGTGTAGATGTTGACTGGGATGAACATCAAGTCTCAAGTCATAACTATGTGTGGTATCTATGACAATTCCCAAGCTATATATTAAATGATGTTGGCTGGGATTCATATCATGTCTCAAGATATGCAAGTGTACTAACTATAACAATCCCTAAACTACATACTAGATGATGTCGGCTGGGATCATCAATAAGTCCCAAACTATAGACGTGTAGTGTCGATGGGATTAATGTTACGCCCCAAGCTACACGTTGAGATGTTTACTAGGTAATTCTTATTAGTCTCAAGTCAAGGAGGTGTTGTGTCGACTGGGTTTTTCTTTAAGCCCCGAGCTACACATGTAGATGTCAAATAAGACACACATCAAGCATCAAGTCATACACGCATAAGATCCACAACAAGTCCCAAGCTACGCACATGTAGATGTCGATTGGGACAGACACCAAGCATCAAGTCATACATGCATAAGATCCACAACAATTCCCAAGCTACACATGTAGATGTCGAATGGGACAGACACCAAGCATCAAGCCGTACACGCATAGGATTCACAACAATCCCAAGCTACACATGTAGATGTCGAATGGGAAAGACACCAAGCATCAAGCCGTACACGCATAGGATCCACAACAAGTCCCAAGCTACACACACGCAGATGTAAAATGGGACACACATCAAGCTTCAAGATATACACGCATATGATTCACAACAAGTCCCAAACAACACACATGCATATGTAAAATGGGACACACACATCAAGCTTCAAGATATACACGCATATGATTCACAACAAGTCCCAAGATACACACATGCTGATGTAAAATGGGACACGCGTCAAGCTTCAAGATATACACGCATATGATCCACAACAAGTCCCAAGCTACACATGTAGATGTGGAATGAGACAGACACCAAGCATCAATCCATACAGCATATGATCCACAACAAGTCCCAAGCTACGCACATGTAGATGTCGATTGGGACAGACACCAAGCATCAGGCCATACACGTATAGGATCCACAACAAGTCCCAAGCTACACATGTAGATTTCGAATGTGACAGACACCAATCATCAAGCCAT
The DNA here is from genome assembly GCA_019454045.1 of Zanthoxylum bungeanum. NCBI lineage: Eukaryota > Viridiplantae > Streptophyta > Magnoliopsida > Sapindales > Rutaceae > Zanthoxylum > Zanthoxylum bungeanum. Next base: position 194,144 of record SKCR01030683.1, on the reverse strand, counting down.
ACACGTATAGTATCCACAACAAGTCCCAAGCTACACATGTAGATGTCGAATGTGACAGACACCAAACATCAAGCCATACACGCATATGATCCACAACAAGTCCCAAGCTACACATGTAGATGTCGAATGAGACAGACACCAAGCATCAAGCCATACACGCATAGTATCCACAACATGTCCCTAGCTACACATGTAGATGTCGAATGGGACACCATGTTAGTGTTCTTAGAACATGCCAATGATCTAATAAACATGAAAACATGTTCATAAATTCAAAATAAGTTGCGGAATTACGTACATTGAATGGATTTGAGCTTTTAAACATTTTGAGAAGAAGATCCAAGATCCAAGATGCTTCCTTTGTTGATTCCAAGCTTTGAGTTGAAAATCTCCAAGATCCTTCCTTTGTTGATTCCAAGCTTTTGAAGTTGTTTCCCTATCACCTTAGTTGATTTCTCCAAGTGCTAGCTAACTTGATTTTGCCACAAAATCAAAGAGAGGGAGAAAAAGAAGATCACGCCCAAATGCCTTGTATTAGGGTTTTTTCATTTTGTTCAAAGTGTGTCAAGTGTGATACATACACAAGTTAAGAGAGAGAGAAGAGTTTTAGGTAAAACCAATTTACCCTTTTTACCTAAACAAGGTAGTTGGGTAAATGGTTTCACCAAAACCATTCCAAGGTAGTTGGATGGTGGGTGGCTTGGCATAAATGCCAACTACCCTCCCAACTACCACATGTGAAGTGGGCCCCACATTATGAATTCAAAATTCAAATGTCTCTACGAACATTTGCCGCGGCTCAGTTCCGTTAAATCCGATTAAACGAACTTTCGTCGCTAAATAATTAAATCTAATTTAATTAAATAATGATGCCTCGCAAATATATTACGAATGTCGTCTACGAATTAATTCTAAATTAATTCGTTGTTCGCATTAAAGTCCAACTTTTATTTCGTAATGAAATCCAATTCATATTAATATATCTGATATATTAATTTTAACCCATACGAATAAATTAAATAGAAAAATCAAATTTAACTATTAAATTTATTCTACCGATTAATTCCAAATTAATCGCGTTCTCTCTCTTCCGAACACATTTAATCCTAGATTAAATAATACCTCAATTAATCCTAGATTAATTTTCTCCATCTTAATTAATCCAAGATTAATTTTCTCTCTTAATTAATCCCATATTAATTCTAATTTAAATCAACTGTCATCGGTGAATCTTTGGGAAGCGACCCAAGAGATCCCTGGATATGTTGGCAGTAAATACGGTTATCGGATTATCCGAATACGTGCGTACCTCGTACCACGTGCTTACCGATTTACAAGACATGGTTGGCTTCTAGCAAAGCACCGTACCTACCCAATTCTCCAGAAATATTCTTACTGGAATATATAATCTATGTCAGGCGTAGTATACGTAGTATTGCGTATTGCGATCCAGTATCGGATTGTCACGTGCTAGGCCTGGGGCTAGAATGTGTCTGCCCCGTACGAAGCACATGTCGGATGTCTGGTAACTAGTCTCTATAATCGGACATACATGACCTAGTCATAATATCCCGATGACTGCAGTACTTAAGAGCACTAGTACCGTATTCTACGTGACATCATCTCCACTATGACTGGAGTGATACTTCCGTCTTGACATCACACCCAATACACTACGATTCTCGATATACCCAGTAGAGGCGTACACAGAACCTGTTAAAGCCCTAGACGACCAAAACTAAAGCATACTGATTGTCGCAAGTATTAGCGATGCAAGTCTCAGGTTAAGACCAAATACACCTACCCTGATTTCGGACTTCCATAGACACATCCAATGGAATTTCGAGGGGTCTGTCCAGAGCGAAGCTATTTTCCGTACTATCGGTAAAACACAACCTCCTATTACACTTGCATGAGTATCATATACCTAAATATATGAGAACTATGCCGTTATGATCTCACATAACAAGCACAAGTGTAATACTAGTCTATTCCGCATTATCGATGTCCAGTCTCGATAATACTACGACTAGGGATATTTAATGATTAATCCTTCGTGGACTGATAATGTCTCATATCATCTCAATCCAGGAACTAATCATAAGGACCTCCCATCATTTATACATCAATGTGATCTAATCACAAATGATAAGAGTGCAATCTCCTTGTCACATAGTTAATTTGTACAACAACACCATGATATGTACAAATAGTGACGCTATGGGTCATAATTGTCCAACAATCTCCCATTTGGCCTATAGCCAGTCACTCGAGTGTCTTACACCCGAACTATGTACGGTTCGCTCAAACTTCTGAGGAAAGGCTTTCGTCAGCGGATTTGTATGATTATCGTCTGATGCAATTTATTCGATCATCACATCGCCACGATGTATGATCCGAACGTATCAGATGAATAGTCGAAGTATATATTTGGATCGTTGATGAGACCATTAATTCTTTAGTATGCGCTGTAGCCTAGCACAGCTGCTAACAGAACTATATCTAATCTAATTAGATTTGTTAATGACCCAGATGGCTTCTATTGCTGCCTCAGCAGCAGCAATGCCCCGCATTTGTTGTTTATTCGGTAACAGTATCTTGCTTGGAAGATTTCCAGCTCACTGTTCCGTTATTCAAACTGTATTGTACCATTGTTTTTATCTGTTAGGAAACTTGCATTAGTGATCCCAGTCACTTCAAGTTCTCATTCTCCATATTTTAAGACATCATGCTTAGTTCTCTAAGATACTAAATATGTCTTAACATCAATCCAGTGACCATCACTAGGATTTGCCTGTTTGTGACTCCATATGCTCAAAGCGTATGAGACACCAGGTCACGTACATTTTCCAATGTACTAGTTCTCGGAGAGTTGTAACAACTTTAAATCTATCCCAATAGATCTTTATTCCTAAAATAAAGGTTGTTTCTCCCAAGAATTCTTCGGAGAATTTTCATGAAAGCCAAGCTTTCACCGATTGTAATATGGGAATATCATTTCCAAGAAATGACATATCATCATTATTTAGGACATTCAATGTCAGTGCGCTCCCACTAACCTCCTTATATACACAAGAATCATTTCTCGTTTTGAATTAAATCATAAACTATTATGATTACATCGAAACGATAATTCCAAGAACCTAATGCTTGCTTCAATCCAAACATGGATCGAATAACCTGCAAACCTTGTTTGCTAGTTTTGATACGACAAAACCGTCAGGATGTTGTAAACATCCTCCAAAAGGTTTCCTTTTTAGGAAATCGATTTTCCCGTTCAGCTACCATATTTCATAAATGAAACATGCAGCATCAGCAAGCATTATCCAAATGGATTTAACGTGGCAACAGATAAAGATTCCGTTGTAATCAACACAATGTTGATAACGATACCTTTTCGCTACAAGCCTAGCTTAGTACGTTGGTATGTTGCCTTCCATGTATGTCTTCCTTGAAGACTTATATAGTACCAATAGGCATAATGCCTTGCGGTATAATAACTAGTGTCCAAACATAGTTGATATACATGGAATCCATTTCGGACTCATGGCACTTTTCCATAATAGGGAGTCGATACCTTGTATCACTTCCTCACACGTAGTCAGTTCGTATTCCTCAATAATTGACATCTTTATGAGGTGAGATCAGAAACCCATACCCCAGGTTGTTTTCTGACTCTCTCCGATCTACGCGGTTCTTGTGTATTCGAAGATTATTGGTATAGTTACATCCTTGATGAACTATATGTGTTCCATTAAGGACTTGGTGCCTTGAACAGTATAACTTCGATTTTCATCGAGTTTTACTATCCTCCCACTTACCACTGCATATCGGTATTCCTCTAGGAAAACGGCATGGTGAGCAACAATTACATTGTTCTCTAGTGAGTTGTATAAGTACTATACTTTGGTTTTCCTTAGGATAACCAATTACATTAGGCACTTATCCAATTTGGGTTCTAGTTTGGTATCATCCAACGTATGCCTAGCATTCCCAAATCATCAGGAGTGAGAAAGCCCAGTTTCTTTCCTGTTCATATCTAATATGAAATCTGTCAAACAGATTTTTATGGAACCTTATTCAAAATAAGTATTGCACTGTTAATGCTTATCCCATTTTGAAGGAAATGGTAGCTCAGAGCGACTCATGATTAACCTTATCATGTCCAACAAATTCGGTTTCTCCGTTCGGACACACCGTCAAACTGACGTGTTCCGGGAGGGGTCCTCATTGAAAGAATACTATACTCTTTTAAGTATATGAGAAACTTATTACTTAAGTATTTTCATCATGGTCAACCGTGATGTTTTAATACTTTATCCGATCTGTTTGTCTATTTCGTGTCGAAACTCCAAAAGTTTCCGATTTGTGTTCTTCAAAAGAAACACAACCATAACGCGATGCCACATCCGTAAAGGTCACGAAATATTCATATCCACCTCTAGCCTAGCTAGACATGGGCCCACTTACGTCACTATGAACAAGGGCTAATAGATCGGTGGAAATTACACTTTTACCAAGTAAAGGTGTTTTAGGTACTTTACCTAATAAACTAGATTCGTAGACATCATTTGAATGGAATCAAATCCGTCATAGTATCCACTCTTCAAAAGTGTGGATATACGAGTCTTGTTTAATGTGTCACAGACAGCACTGCCACAATAAGTCTCATCTGATCAAATCAGTTTGAGCTACTTGTTTGTCATGTTATATGTTTGAGATTTATTTATACAAAATATAAATACTTGTCATTCACATCTAATGTGTTTATCTCAACATCATCTTTATATAATAAACACTTTAGTGTTCTAGAATATAAATGTATACTCGCAACGAGTTATACTCGATATAGAGATAATATTTCTAGTCAAACTAGTTACATTATAACAGTTTCCTAATTTAAGTACACACCCAAAATGGTAGTTCCTAAACTTAGGTATCTACGGTTGAAACAACGACTTTCGTCCGTTTTTGATTTGCAGATTAATCTCAATTGAAGTCAGTATCCTGCTCATAGCAGATTCTGCACATCAATGTATATTTATGTATCACACTAAGTATCTAAAATCCAATTTTAATACTAGTAGTGAACATATTTATGACAAACATATTGAAGTCAGAGCCTTGTGCCTGTCTTCTATTCCTTCATGTCTGCTTTGTCCATACGGCAGTCATGCTTCAATGACCCCGTTTGCCACAAGTTAGGCAGACATCTTGGGATATGTCCTTTATCTTCCTAGAAGATTATAATGATTTTGCCTTTGCCCTTTTCACATTCCAGAAGTCTTTGGCCAAGCCTTGGCCTTCTAGAATATCGAAGTAGGGTGCGCCTTGCGCTTCTTGCCTTATTGCAAACTTTGACTTGGTCTCCTTGAGAATAGCCATTAACTCTCCAAGAGTTGTTTATTGCAATTTAATACTTCTAAGATCTAAGAATAGATCTATGAAGATCCTTCAATTTCATTATCATACTTTAAGGATCTAATCCTTACTTCTGATTAAGAAATTAAGGAGTCATTATGGCAAGCATAATGGATTAAGCATTAAAGTTATCATCACATGAATCTTCCAAAGATCATGCTCTACTATTTGCTTAACTCCGGGCTTAGGCCTAAGATGTTATTTTATCAAATAAAGTAACTTCTTAGTTTCAGGACTATCCTGAAATTTATTCCAATTTGAAATTAAAGTCGTTTAAACACATTTTCCCTAGGATAATGTTTTAAACATTAATCTTTCATTTTAATCTTGATTATAATAGTCCAACTATTAATCAACGATTTCAGGTACAATTAATGTAATGATCACTATAGTCTAACTATATAATTATTACAATTTTATTAGTTAAAATCAAATATTATATTGATTACTATAATCCAATATATAATCATATATAAATGAGGGTAAAATTCAAATATATTGATTACTATAATCCAATTATATAATCAACTATAAATGAAGTAGTTTGAATACAGTCCAACTGTTTAATTAAAACAACAATAAATATTAGTCCAACTAATATATAATTTATTTGACGAATGATATTGATTGAGCGCGTATGGCAAGTAACAAACGAATATTGCAAATTTAATACTTGCCTCCCACTATTTTTCGGCGAGCCTCTAACCCTTTGTGGAGTACTCGGGAAACCTAGTTTCCTAGTGGGCTAGGATCCCGTTAAATAACACACAATCTTGACTTTGGCCAACAAATTGTATGATACTTAACTAGGTAGATCTCTAAGATCAATTGGATCCTATCCAATTCCTAGATCCAGTAGGTGGACATCCAAGTCCGAAACATATATCTTATATATGCCAATATATCGAATATATTACCTAACCTTTTTCCTCTGAATCAACTAAGCCTTGGCTTTGGCACAACAACTTAATGATCCCAGTTAAGCGGAACCCATTGACATGGAAAGCTTCGTAATCAATGTCGATGGACAAGAAGTGATCTTGACTTTGGCCAACAAATCACGACTTGGACAAGACACCGATATGGAAAAAAACTCTCATGATTCAAACACATCCGCAATTGAAAAAGGTCTTGACTTTGGCCAACAAACCAATGCCAACTTTGGATCTTGAGTAAGAATCACTCAACGGAAGGAAAAACGCTTAATATGTTTGAGGGTTTTTCGCGTGCAAATTGGCAACCAATTTATTATCTTTGTTAAGGTCTCATCATCATACACCCTTAAACATGCATCTAAACACATAATAAAGCGCGTATAAATAAATTAATAATGATATCGGATGGATATGTCACAAATTGTTCCTAGAACAAATCACTCACTTTCCTCTCCCCGGCTAGAACTATTCTAACTTCTACCCAATTACAAAATTCAATAAAGAAACCTCATTTACATTGAGGGGAATAGGTGAGAAGAGAAATACAATGAGAAATGAGATAAAAGGCTGGACACGTAGGTCCAATTAATAATTCTAAACTTATTACAACAATTTCCAAAACTGCCCTTGCCCTTCTAATATCCATCCGATATACATTATTCATACAACACATTCATGTATTCATACAAATCATGTTATTCAATAAATCTAATCCAATTAATTAATCTTTGAATTAATGACCATATAATGTTCATACAACGATTTGATTTGCGTGAGTCAAACTCGTTAAGAATAAATACTCAAAGTAAGTATTCTTGAATTATATTGAACTACAACTTTAAATCCAATTTATTTGTATTCAATACTAATTCCAATTTAATTCCAAATTAAATATTACACTTATTTATTGCCTTAAAGACTTGGATTCCAAATCCAATCTTAATGGGTCTCAAAGGCCCAATAACATCCAATGTCATTTCAATTAAAGTCCAATGGGCTTTTAATTGATTCTTAAGGCATGGGCTTTGGCCATAATGGATCAAACCCAAAATGCCAAGGCCCAATTGGAATCACCCTATTGCCAACAAATCAATTAGGCCCATTAGGCCCAATTAAATTCTTTAAAGGGCCAAGTGATGTATTTGGACCTTATGGAATTGGTTTTGGGCCCAATTGGATCCAATCCAAAAGTCCAAAACCAAACTTAGTCAAACCAAGCCCATTAAGCCCAAATACACACTTTTAGCCCAATTTTTAATTAAAGGCTTATTAACATAATTATAATATTCCAAATATCATAATTACTTTAATTAAGTGTATTAGCCATGATTAATTAATTAAACTCAATATTTCCAAAATACCAATTAACTTAATTAATCATGCTTAATCCAATAATTCATGCTCAACACAAATTGAAGCCAAAATACATAATTTCATGCTCAACACAAATTGAATCTTAAATCATCATTTCATGCTCAACATGCTCTTTGATTATAACTTAAACATTATTGACTTTGATTCTAATCCAATCAAACAAACAATCAACATTTAAACATGCATTTAAACACATCATTTCATGTTACAAAAAATCAAAAAAACTGCAGTGCATACAGTAGGGTATTCGGCCTCACAACTCTAAGTTAACATAATCTAAGCATGCTCAAATCATCAATTTGAAGAAATCATGCTCAAAACATAAAAGCCCCAAATTTTAGTCTCATGAACCCTAAAATTTTCATGCTTAAAAAAATTTTCATGAACCCTAGAACATGCCAAGGATCTAATACGCATGAAAACATGTTCATAAATTCAAAATAAGTTGCGGAATTACTTACATTGAATGGATTTGAGCTTTTAAATATTTTGAGAAGAAGATCCAAGATCCAAGATGCTTCCTTTGTTGATTCCAAGCTTTGAGTTGAAAATCTCCAAGATCATTCCTTTGTTGATTCCAAGCTTTTGAAGTTGTTTCCCTATCACCTTAGTTGATTTCTCCAAGGCTAGCTAACTTGATTTTGCCACAAAATCAAAGAGAAGGAGAAAAAGAAGCTCACGCCCAAATGCCTTGTATTGGGTTTTTCATTTTGTTCAAAGTGTGTTCAAGTGTGTACATACACAAGTGAAGAGAGAGAGAAGAGTTTTAGGTAAAACCAATTTACCCTTTTTACCTAAACAAGGTAGTTGGGTAAATGGTTTCACCAAAACCATTCCAAGGTAGTTGGATGGTGGGTGACTTGGCATAAATGCCAACTACCCTCCCAACTACCACATGTGAAGTGGGCCCCACATTATGAATTCAAAATTCAAATGTCTCTACGAACATTTGCCGCGGCTCGGTTCCGTTTAATCCGATTAAACGAACTTTCGTCGCTAAAATTAAATCTAATTTAATTAAATAAACGATGCCTCGCAAATATATTACGAATGTCGTCTACGAATTAATTCTAAATTAATTCGCTCGTTCGCATTAAAGTCCAACTTTTATTTCGTAATGAAATCCAATTCATATTAATATATCCGATATATTAATTTAGCCCATACGAATAAATTAAATAGAAAAATCAAATTAACTATTAAATTTATTCTACCGATTAATTCCAAATTAATCGCGTTCTCTCTCTTCCGAACACATTTAATCCTAGATTAAATAATACCTCAATTAATCCTAGATTAATTTTCTCCATCTTAATTAATCCAAGATTAATTTTCTCTCTTAATTAATCCCAGATTGATTCTAATTTAAATCAACTGTCATCGGTGAATCTTTGGGAAGCGACCCAAGAGATCCCTGGATATGTTGGCAGTAAATACGGTTATCGGATTATCCGAATACATGCGTACCTCGTACCACGTGCTTACCGATTTACAAGACATGGTTGGCTTCTAGCAAAGCACCGTACCTACCCAATTCTCCAGAAATATTCTTACTGGAATATATAATCTATGTCAGGCGTAGTATACGTAGTATTGCGTATTGCGATCCAGTATCGGATTGTCACGTGCTAGGCCTGGGGCTAGAATGTGTCTGCCCCGTACGAAGCACATGTCGGATGTCTGGTAACTAGTCTCTATAATCGGACATACATGACCTAGTCATAATATCCCGATGACTGCAGTACTTAAGAGCACTAGTACCGTATCCTACATGACATCATCTCCACTATGACTGGAGTGATACTTCCGTCTTGACATCACACCCAATACACTACAATTTTCGATATACCCAGCAGAGGCGTACACAGAACCTGTTAAAGCCCTGGACGACCAAAACTAAAGCATACCGATTGTCGCAAGTATTAGCGATGCAAGTCTCAGGTTAAGACCAAATACGCCTACCCTGATTTCAGACTTCCATAGACACATAGTCATACCACCAATGGAATTCCGAGGGGTCTATCCAGAGCAAAGCTATTTTCCGTACCATCGGTAAAACACAACCTCCTATTACACTTGCATGAGTATCCTATACCCAAATATATGAGAACTATGCCGTTATGATCTCTCATAACACGCACAAGTGTAATACTAGTCTATTCCGCATTATCGATGTCCAGTCTCGATAATACTACGACTAGGGATATTTAATGATTAATCCTTCGTGGACTGATACTGTCTCATATCATCTCAATCCAGGAACTAATCATAAGGACCTCCCATCATTTATACATCAAGGTGATCTAATCACAAATGATAAGAGTGCAATCTCCTTGTCACATAGTTAATTTGTACAACAACACCATGATCTGTACAAATAGTGACGCTATGGGTCATAATTGTCCAACACACCAAGCATCAAGCCATACACGCATAGGATCTACAATAAGTCCCAAGCTACACATGTAAATGTCGAATGGGACAGACACCAAACATCAAGCCATACACGCATAGGATTCAAAACAAGTCCCAAGCTACACATGTAGATGTCGAATGGGACAGACACCAAGCTTCAAGATATACACGCTTGGGACCCACAAGAAATCCCAAGCTACACACATGGCGATGTCGAATGAATTATAGACTTATCTGGTAGTGTCGAACGGAACATATTCACATCAATTCCTCACATGCATGTCAACTGGAGTATCATCAGGCCAATTCCTCACACTCATGTCGACTGGAGTAGCATCACGCCAATTCCTCATATGCATGTCGACTCGAGTATCATCATGCTAATTCTGCATATATGTAGTGTCGAGTGGGATGACATTGCCAAGTATTCATTCATGTATTGTCGACTGGGACGTCCTTCTCAAGTTGAGTCTCCATCGCATCGTCGTATGGGGTGAATGGTTGGAAATGTGTTCTCCTGAGGGACGTGCCTTGATCCTACCATTTGAAGAGCATGTCGGTTGGGACAAATTGACTTGATGAAAGCCCATGACACTATAGTCGAGTGGACCTGATGGAGGCCTATGAGGCCATTGTGAAATGGATCTAATGTGGTCGAATGGACTTAATAGAGGTTTATGAGGCTACACTCGAATTGAGTCTATAGTTGATGGCAATTCATCTATGTAGAGCAGAGAATTTAATTATCTTCTCATGTCGTCTGAAAGACATGACAATCTATCCATGTAGTATTGAGTTGATGGGCATCCACCTTGTCATATGGAGAATATGATAATCTTTCCATGTAGTCTGAAATATATGACATTACTATAGAATACTTATTGTGGATTGGATATGTTGGAGGATATGAGGGTATTGACATGTCGACTGGAAGAAGTATGTTCATTGGGTTGAATGATGGTTTATGTGGTTGATTGGAACAAATGGGTTTCTCTCTAAGTTGGAGTTTTGTGAAGGATAAGTTTTTTTTTAGTAACCAATGAATACTTGTTTGGGGAGCTATAATTGTCTTCAAGATGTCAATGGGGTGGCCTATGGCTCTTTTTATGGTCTAATTGCATCAAGTGACACCTTATTGAGATATATACTAGCACATCGATTATTAGGTCGCTTGGGGGAATTCGAGATTCTCTCATTATGATGGTTGGTGGAACTTTCTCTTTTTATTCCTCTTATCATCCTCCCACCTGATCTCAATTGGGCTCGAGCCATGGCTTGATTCATAGTGTATCATCAAAATTTAGTGAGCTTTTTATAGAGTCCACTTTCTGAAAGTAATCCATTTCTGAATGCTTCCACTGCAGTAGGCTGATGGAGATTTGGAATTGTTATCCTCTCTTTATTGAAGCGAGCCACGTAGCTTCACAAGGACTCCCTTCTCCATTGCTGGATGGCATTGAGGTCATTGGTGGTCTTCTCAAGCTTGCAAGAACTTGCAAAATGCTCCACAAATTTGTCTGCTAGCTGTTGGTAAGACTTGATGGATCTGAATGGGAGATTGATGAACCAGGTGAGGGCAGAACCAGCTAATGTTTCTCCAAATCCTCTGCACATTCCAGCCTCCCATTGGTGAGGGGCTAGACCCGTCGACATTATTTTATATTTGTAATGAACAACATGGTCGTCTGGGTCTGTTGATCCATCATATAACTTTATATATGGAGGACTGAATCTCTTCGGTAGCTCCACGGAGGTGATGGTCTCCAAAAATGGGGTGTCTGAGATTTTGCCGGAGCGGCTTTTTCATATCGACAGCTTGACATCTGGTAGGCTGGAGAGAATTGACTCTTTGAAATCCTACATTTCCTTGCGCATGGTGGAGGCTACTTTTGTGGTTAGTCAGTTGGAGAGGTCAGTTGACTTCTTTGGTGATTTAGAGGATGGTTATTTGATGGCGAATTATTGAATGCTTCCAAGAGATTAGATTGAATGATAGGATTGTTGGGGTAATCTGTAGCCTCGCACCATCGGGAAGTTGAGGAAATTTGCTCCAATTGCTTCTAGAGGGTTATATTGAAACTTCGCATGACTTGATTCTCTTCTTCTAAGGTGCGTAATCGTTCTTGGAGTATGACCAGCTGCGTTGTCACAGGATCTGGAGTGTGCTCACTGCTAGAAGCCATGGTTGGCTGTGTTTTAGGAACCGTAGATTGAGAGATCTTTGCTTGCTATGAATCACTAAGGCCCCACGGTGGGCGCCAAATTGTGGCTGCTGAATTTCGGCCGAGGTCCACAATCAGAATTTATAGGTTGGGGGCATTAGCGATCCTGTAAGACAAAGGTAGAGTGAGCGGGAGCAGACTGCCCACCGGTGTGGTGGGTGCCGGGGGCACTCCGACGCTCAAGTCAGTAGTATGAAATGAGCAGTGAACAAGTAAAATGTGAAAGCAAGGTTTGCTATTACCTTAACCATCTTTGGGTGGCCGTGAGGGCGGAGGAAAGTGTTTAGGAAGTATGAAGCTTTAGGAGCTCAAGTTTGAGAGCTTTGACCTCCCATTTCTGTCTGCTGAGTTACGTCTCTTTTTATAGATTGAAGGAATCATCCTTGTAGCTGTCAGTATGGGACGCACAACGTGTTGTGATTTCTGGCAATGGGGCCTCGCACATGTTTGATGTTTCTGCTTTCGGCAGGGAGGATAATGTGCATGTGGAAATATATTCATTGTTTGGAAAAGAGAGAAACGATCGGTGAATAATTAAGGGGGTTTGTCCTTAAGCTATTGGATTTGTTTTTGTAAATGATTTAACGTTTAATGGGCTGGGTTATTGCTTTGGGCCTCACCTGGTATTGGGTTCGAAGTGAAAGATGGTTTTGCCCTTGGCCCAAATTTGGCACGTACAGACGCTAAATATTAAGCTTTTAGCATTGAATTATATTTTTGACGCTAAAGGTAATGAGATTGTCAGAAACCTTTAACGTCAAAAGTAATATTGACGCAAAATGTAGGACTTTTAGCATCGATATAATAATTCGACGCAAAAGGTTAAACTTTTAACGTCAAAATGAAAGTTCGACGCTAATGGGTTAACCATATTTCAACGCTAAAGGTTTATATTTTAGTGTCGAAATTACAATTGGACGTTAAAAGGCTTATTAGCGTCGAAAAACTTTTCGACGCTAAAAGTTTGGACGCTAAAGATGATTACAAAAAATTAAATCCCTAATTTTTTGTTTGTAAATATTTGTTTGTCAAATATGGTTGCATCAATCAAGCACCCATGAACTCATAAACTCCATTACGGTATTCAACACTCAATCTATCTACCGAGGTCAGCCAATTTCTATCCATTTCAGCCAAATATCTACATATAAAAATATAATTATTAGACATTATATTAAACTCATTAACATCACAAATTCATTAATTATTTATTTAAGCATACACATAATTAATTACAAAACAAACTAATTTTACATATATGCATCATAATCAACTAACAACAAATTAACTAACTAACATAATGTATAAATAAAGATAATAAAAATATAAAAATATATTTATTAGATATTATATTTATTTTTATAATTATTAGATATTAAAAAAATTCTATATTTATTTTTATATAATAAAATTATAATTATTAAACATTATATTAAACTTATCAACATCACCAATTAATTAATTAATTATTTAATCATACACATAATTAATTAATTAATGACAAAAAATTAATTTTACTCACATATATGCATCACAATCAACTAACAACAAATTAACTAACTAACACAATATATATAATAAAGATAATTATAAAAAATTAAAACCCTAATTTTTTGAGAGAGATTAAACTTAAATTAATTAATTGAGAGTGATTCAAATATAAGGAAAATAAAGAGAAATGAAATAAAAATTACCTTGTGAAAAATTGGAGTTTTGTTGAAAATTTGTAGGAAAATTGGGAGTAACACTTGCAGAGGAGAGAAATAGTAGAGGAGAAAGAAGTGTTGTTGTTCTAAGATTTTAACAACTCTTTAGCGTAGAATAAAGAAAATTTGACTCCAAATGTTAAGCTTTTAGCGTCGAATTATATTTTCGATGCTAAAGGTAGTAGGATTGTCAGAAACCTTTAGCGCCGAAAGTAATATTGACGCAAAAAGGTACGACTTTTAGCATCGATATAATAATTCGACGCAAAAAGTGAAACTTTTAACGTCGAAATGAAAGTTCGACGCTAAATGGTTGACCATATTTCGACGCTAAAAGTTTATATTTTAGCGTCGAAATTATAATTTGACGCTAAAGGACTTATTAGCGTCGAAAAAAATTTCGACACTAAAAATTTGAACGTTAAAGGTCCGTTTTCTTATAGTGCACGCACATTGCTTCTAGCGTGCATGGCTTGAGAAGCCCAACGGTCACGCACATTGCTTGACTTTAACTATCAAATTGAATGTTTTGGCTTCTTGAGTTTTATATTTCAATTTTACATAGTGCTGCATTTATTTGATTGATAATTCGGCAACTATTATTCATATGGCGAGCGCAGTGTGTGCACTTGTTGGTTGAGCAGTGTGTGAATTTGTGGCTGTTTTGGTTGGTCGTTTTATGCAGTGACTTTTGTAATATGGAGGGGTGATTTGGGGTTATTTTGGGACTATTTCATAGTGATAATAATATATAAAATAATGGTAGAAAAATCAGCGAACAGCCAACATAAAATAGTGAGATGTGCACGCGTAAATGGTGTTTTCGGTGTGCAAAAACCGTCCAATTTTTTACTGCTGTTTGGAGCTGTTTCGGGGCTGAAAAATAGTCAAAAAAATAGCAAGACAAGTCAAAAAGGGCTGGTCAGATTCGCTATTCATAACGGAGTGGGCAGAAAAAGTCGATCCCGGGTGCCTAAGCCGTTTCCGCTACGCGAGGTAAAGTGTTTCCTACAATTTAATGATTTGGGGTTATCCTACATACGTTAAAATTGTGCGGCGAGATAAACTAGCACCTAGAGGGTATAAATATGTTCAATGGATATCCTGAACACTTTACCTCGCGTAATGTATTTATTGCGAAGTGTATTTATTGCTCGTTTTGCTACTTTTCTTAAAAAGAAATTTTTGAGAGAATATGAGAATTGTAGACAGATTGAACTCAATGAATTTGATCCCAACATTAAGGAACATGAGATCTAACTAGGTTATGAATTTATAACACAGGTTCTATGTAAGTCGAATAGAATATCAAGGCCTCCAGAGACTGTTTTTAACGTCTGATGCTAGCCTTGATGTTCTAATTGTTGGGGCGGATGTGGAACACTTAGGGTCGGATCAGAGCCCCGCGCAACAGAAGTGAGTCTAACCCATGGATATCTAGTATGGGTGTATTTTAAAATATTTTACATAAAACTACATTCCATTTCGAGTCCGTAAGATAAAACGGGGACAAAAATGGAGTCCAAAAAACTCCAAAATGGAGAAAATGAAGTTTCAGTGTTCATCAGCCCTGCGCATCGCGATGCGGAGGCTTGGGCGACGAGACGCCCCAAAATGCGAGAACAATTGCGAGAGATGAACGTCTCGGCGTCGCGACACTCCTAGGTTTGATGCTCGATGTCGCGATCCTGGAAGGTTAGAGTTGCGACGCTGCCATAGGCAGAGAGCATTTTCAACTTCAAACCAATACTAAACACTTCCAATTTTCTCTCAATAATTCAATACACCTAAAATCCAATTTTAACATCAAAACCACCATCAACACATGTTACACAACTAACATACATATATTCTAAATTCATATATGCATTTGTTTGAATCAAAACACAAACCAAAATAGAATCTCATAATGAAATGACTCATGAACAATTCTAGGCCACTCAAAGGTGGTCAAGTGATTCTATAATGATAGTAATAACTCTAAGCTTTAATCTGGAGTTCCAAACTCTTATTAATTATTCCATGTCAAACATGAACATCTTTGACCCAATCACTATATATCTCACTAATGAAGAACTCACTAATGAAAACTAGCTTAAGAGAAGTTCAAACTTACATATTAAGGTTAATAGAAAGATGTGGGCTTAATCTATTTTTTCCAAATATATATAATTAGGTGTGACTAATCATCTTTGTCAACCACTTTGATTTAATCTAATTAAATCAAGACAAAGTTTAATTAATGGATTAGTTACATGTATACCACTTTGATTTAATCCAATCAAATCAAGCCAAATACACATATAATTACATATTTGCAATTATCAAAATTTCCTCCAATGATAGAGATATTTATGAAATTACGATAAAGTCCTTGTGTAATTTTGGATTAATCTAATTAATCCAATTAGGTCAAAGTAAATAATCAATGTTATACAATAACACTTAATTATTTTAGTTGATAATTATAATATCGAATATTATTTATTATCAAAAAATTTCGGCTACCCAAGTGCTCAATGAGTACACTTCATATTGTGAGACTTTCTAAGTTCTGACACGTTCATTATATAAGTATATCTAATATGTACGCAATTTGGCCACCTCCGAATTCGCGAAGAACACGAACAAATTTTCTAAACTATACAAGTCGAGGTCATCACATATGTTTATAAATCCATCCGTCGTAGGCTATCCGAGTTGTGCATAGGAAACATAGAATACACCGTCAAGTTTTCAAGGCGCACATCTCATATTGATTGTCCACGATTCTTTACAACTAATGCGATCCACCTAGGTGATCAGATTTGGCTAAAGTCTTTAAGAATCGTGAATTACTCACATGGATACCTAAACCTCTTATGGTACACATAGGAGCCGATGGATCCTATCTTGATATGCACTTGATTAACGAGTGCATCGGTCCACACCCAACGAACATCTAGAGGCCAAACCATGGAAGGTTTCTGACATACATGGCATCAAAGTGTGGAGGAACAAACATAAAATCAATTTTATCCTATAGTCAAAGGATCACATATTCTACTCGACTCAAGGAGATTCCTATTGACGGTGGTGTGTACTTCCAACTATTAGGAATCACCTATGAGTCATTCAGTATTCATTTCAATGAATACCCACACATCTATACGAGCTTTCAAAGCTCATGGTATATCGGGTTAAACCATTAGAACTCTAATTCCAATATACGACATAGCTAGTCTTGTAGATTATAGGAATTCGACCACATTTCAAAACCAATGACTAGGAATATTTAGTTTAAGAATAGTTTATAATAGTAATACTATCCCAATATCGGACCACCTAGTGTACAGTATTACTACAAGATTATTCTAAGGTCGATGTCATTCTTAGCATATTTATACATCAATCTAATCTGCATAATGACAATATCATTAATAAGGTATGTAAAGAACATGTAGTTATTTTATTAATACATAATAAAATACATAATACATTATTCGAATTGACGCTCCAAGCACCAACTCCAACATTTCTCTTGGTGGAAACAAATCTGATTGTGTATATAGATGTGATATTGGATATCGATTCGGGAAAATGGCAGGAAGCCATGAAATCCAAAATGGATTATATGCATGACAATCAAGTTTGGGACTTGGTTGAACTACCTAAAAGAGTTAAACCTATTGGCTGTAAATGGGTTTATAAAAGGAAGCGAGGGCCCGATCCTGACTGTTAGCAAAAGGTTACACTCAACGTCCTGGGATTGACTATGAAGAAACTTTTACACCAATAGCCATGCTAAAATCTATTAGGATTCTTTTAGCCATTGCCGCATATCATCGATGAGGATATCTATATTAAATAACCAGAGGGTTTCGTATCCAGTGAGACTTCAAACTTGGTTGTAAGCTCAAGAAGTCTATTTATGGACTTAAATAGACATCCTGAAGCTGGAATCGTCATTTCGATGAGATAACTAGATTATCTGGATTCATCAAGAACGAGGAAGAACCATGTGTTTATAAGAAAGTTAGTGGGAGCATGATAATATTTCTTATTTTGTACGTAGACGATATCCTTATATTAGGAATGATATAAGATTGATGCAAAGTGTGAAAGCCTACATTTGCAAGAACTTCTCAATGAAAGACATGGGTGAAGCTTCATATATACTAGGTATAATGCTCTACTGCGATAGAGTAAAAAAGCTTATAGGGTTGTTGCAATCCACGTACATAGATAAAATATTTGAGGTATAGTTTTACCAACTGCAAGGCAGTAAATGTACATTTTCGATACGACATGCATCTTTTGAAGAAAATGGCACCTCAGACTGAGGAAGAGGGAGGTAGAATGTCTAACTTGCCATATGCTTCTTGTATTTGAATCACTATGTATGCTATGCTATGTACAAGACTTGACATCAATTTTGGCATCAGTGTGACTAGCTGATATCAATCTGATCCGGGTAATGATCATTGGACAACCGTAAAATATATCCTGAAATATCTTGAAGGTACTAAAATAAGTTTCTCATATATGGAGAAGATGAGCTACAAGTTAAGGGTTATACAGACTCCGGCTTCTAGGGAGATCCGGATGATAGAAAGTCTACATCCAGATATATATTTACCCTTAATGGCGGTGTAGTTAGTTGACGATGTTCAAAGCAAGGCTTAACAGCTGATTCCATCATTGAGGTGGAATTTATAATGGCTTCAGAGGCTGCTAAAGAAGCTGTATGGATTAAAATTTTTATCACATAACTTGGAATTTTGCCTAGTATTATGGATCCAATTCCATTGTGCTGTGATAATAGCGGAGTCATTGCATAAGCTAAAGAACAAAGGGCACATTCTAAGTCTAAACACATTGAAAGGAAATATTGTGTGATTAGAGAGATTATTGAACGAAAAGACATAATGGTCTGAAAAGTTCAAGGATAAGAGAACATAGTAGATCCGCTTACTAACACCTTACCTCCTAAGTTATTCGATAAATATGTGGATGAGATGAGACTTCGGTACCATCTAGATTGGCACTAAGCAAGTGAGAGTTTGTTGGAGTTGGTGCTTGGAACACCAATCCGAATAATGTATTGTACATTATATTTTATTATTTATTAATAAAATAACTATATTTTTATTTCAACCTTATTAATGGTAATGTCATTATGCATATAAGTTTGATATATAATTATGATGAGAATGACATCAACCTTAGAATAGTCTTGTAGTAATATTGGATACTAGTTGGTCCGATATAGGGATAATATTACTATTATAAACTATTCTTAAAGTAAATATTCCTAGTCGTTGGTTTTAGAATACCATCGAATTCTTATGACCTAGAAGACTAGTACATGTCGTATATTAGAATTGGAGTTCTAATGGTTTAACGCATTGTACCATGAACAATGGAAGTCGTATAGATATGTGGGTATTCATTGGAGCGAATACTGAATGACTCAGACGTGATTCCTAATAGTGGCTTCAGAGACTGCTAAAGAAGCTGTATGGATTAAAATTTTTATCATATAACTTGGAATTTTACCTAGTATTATTGATCCGATTCCATTATACTGTGATAATAGCGGAGCCATTACGCAAGCTAAAAGTTAGTTAGTCTTTTTAAGAATTTCAGTGTTGATGTGGAACATTGAGAATGTCTTAAATATATGCATAATTGATCTTTGCTTTAATATGAAGATAATGACCCTAGGAACCATAAGAACCATAATCACCAAAACTGGAATAACCCAAACGAGCACTAACCTCCCTCAAGAATTGACAATAGTTAGTTCAAATGCTACAACTGTAGCAAACAATGGCACATTGCCCGGAACTACTAGTTAAAGAGTTTTTCTCTAAAATGAACCTTACCGAAGACCAACTTGTTACTACGATCTTTGAGATCAACATGTTTGGTAGATTCGAGGGATGATGGGTAGACACTGTCATTTTCTGTCATTTCTATTATTATTATGCTCGGTTCGAGTTCTATGTACAAGCTATAAATAAGATAATGTGATGAGTGGTTTCCCAAACCACTGTAGCTACTGGAACTGGCGAGGTGAAATCTTATGAAATATGGGAGGTTTGAGAACCTAAAACTTTAGGTATAACATAAATAGAAACATATAAATTTTATGATTTATATGAACATATTGTTTCTATGAAAAAATTTCTTTTAATTAAGAAATAGTGGGGGCTCGACCTCCAATGATAAATTAGAAATAGTAGGGGTTTTATCTCTAGTATTTCACTTGTGGTTTTAAAGTGATTAAAAGTGACAAATATATTTTTCATAAAGTTTGAAAACAACATGTGAAATGTTTATATTTTTATATGTTTATTTTTCTATATACATGTAGTTAATTCTGTTCAAGTTGATGTTGTCTTCTAAATTTGTAATGAAAAAAACTTAGGAGAAACTAGTGTAATTCTCGAAATTAAATTAATAGGTCAGAAAAAATAAAATCTAAGAATAAGTTTACATGTACTCCTTATGAATCTAATGTAAAGTTGTTCAAGAACATTGGTGATAATGTTAGACAATCTGAGTATGTGAACAACATTGGTAACTAATGTTATGTTTTGATTACACTAGGCCTGCCATTGCATATGTCGTATGATTACTATGTAGATTTATTAGTGGACCTGGTATAAGCATAGACATGCTATTGAGAGGGTTATAAGGTACCTGAAAAAGACAATGAACCTAGAATTACGTTATCAAAGGTTTTCCGCTATCCTTGAAGGATATATCGACGTTAATTGGAACACCATTTCAGATGATTCCAAGGCTACCAACAAATATGTTTCCTTGAGTCTGAGATGATACCACTAGCATCAGCTTATGAAGAAGCAACTTGATTAAGAAGCTTGTTAGTAGATACCCCTTTATGGGAGAGACTGATACCAGTTGTCTTGATCCATTGTGATAGTACCGCGACTATTGCAAATATTCAGAACTGTTATTATAATAGAAAGAGAATGTAGATACACAATACAGTTAAAGAATACCTCTCTTCTGGAGCTGTAAGAATGGATCATGTATGGACTGATGATAATTTAGCTGATCCTTTGATAAAAGGACTAGCAAGATAGAAGGTATCCAATACCTAAAAAAGAATGGGACTATTGCCATTAGATAGTCACTTATGATGGTTACCTAACCTAATAGACTGAAGATCCCAAGAAATAGGTTCAATGGGTAATAACAAGTCATGAAGTGATGATGAATCATGCTATTATTTTATTTGTGAGTTCCATTCTGAGAGCATGATATCCTGAAGAGATAGAAGGATGAGTTATTTAACTTTTAATGTGTTCTATACTCTATGTAGAGTGGAGTACCTAGTGTTGGACAATTATGACCCATATCATCACTATTTGTAAAATACATTGTGTTTTTGTACAAATTAACTATGTGAAAAAAAGAAATTACTATTTTATCATTATGGTAATTAGATTACTTGGATATATTAATGATAAAAGTCTATATGGTTCAATCGGATTAATAAGATATGAGACAATATTAATCCAAGAACGGTTTAATCATTAAATATCCATAGTCGAAGTATTATCGAGACTGGACATTGATAATGCGGAATACACTAGTATTACACATGTGCGCATTATGGAAGCTTAACGGCATAGTTCTCATATATTTAGGTATTGGATACTTATGCAAGTGTAATAAGAGGTTCTGTTAGTCGTTGGACCGGGAATAGTTCGCTCTGGATAGACCCATTCAGAATCCCATTGGTAGTATGACTATGTGTCTATGGGAATCCGAATCAGAGTAGGTGTATGTGATCTTTAACCTGAGACTTACGTCGCTATTACTTGCGACAATCAGTTTACTTTGGTATTGGTCGTCTGGAGCTTTAACAGGTTCTGTGTACACCTGTATTGGGTTTACTGAGAATCGTAGTGTATTGGATGTGATGTCAAGATGAGAGTATCACTTCAGTCATATGGAGATGATGGCCATACAAGATACGAAACTAGTACTCTTAAAAGTTGCAGCAATCGAGATAGTATAACTAGGTCAATACTTCCCTATTACGGAGATTAGTTACCCGGGATCTGATATATGCTTTGTCCGGGGGCAGACACAGAATCAGCCCTAGGCCTAGCATGTGACATCTGATATTGGATCGTATTACACATTATATAGTATTACTACGCCTGATACAGATGATATTCCTCAGCGAATATTTCTGGAGATTTGAGTAGGCATGTGACCGGCATAAACACACGCGTATAACGCAAGCACACGTATCGTTCAAGTAGTATAAAAATATTGATCCCAAGAAGACTTAATTCCTACTGTTGTTATTAATTATTGAATCTATTTATTTACAAATATCTAATTGAGGGTGAAGAGAATGATTGCTTGATTGATTTGGTTGATTGTAGTTTTGCAAAATAAATAAATAATAAAAAGAAAAAGAAAATACTAAGGAAAATCGCAAAAGACACAAAGATCTAGGGTTGTGATTTCTTCCGATATAATTTTAAAGATGAAGTGATTATTTTATGTTTGTGTAATAAATCGGTTTACTAACCTGGAATACTAAATTATGCAAAAGCCTCTGTCGATGGTCAGACGCAAATACCCATTTTAACCCAATTGAACCATATGTCCATGTCAACCAAATTATCTGGATTCATTAAGTTTAAGTTCCAATTATGGCTACCCCCGCCCGACAGGTATATGTCTATCCTGTAAGGAAATCTATTAAAGAGTTATCTATCCTCAAGGAAGATCGTGGACTATTAAGTCTAAGGCTGAAACCTAAAATCCCTATGTCTAGTCATTTTAGATTTACCACATCAATCTTATTGGTGATCAGACAACAAGAAGCATTAAGCTTAAGACTTAATAAGTAAACCTTTAAATTACCCAAACTATAAGATAACCCCTTATAAACCGGTGATATTAGAATTCATCACAACCCCAGATAACTAACACACATAACTAGGGCTAATAAAAACTTAAAAGTAAAAGACATAAAGTAAAAATGCTGAACAGTAAAAGACATAAATTAAAGCTGAAAAGTAAAATAAAATAAAATGCTAAGGTAAAAGGAATTACTTTTACTATTTATTATTTTAGATATCTCCCATAAAATAATATATAAACTTGTGATAATATTACCAACCGACCAATCTGGCGGTATCCTTATTAGTCAGGTTTAAACCAGATTAAAATGAATTACCAACCAACCAATCTGGCGGTATCCTTTTTAAGTCAATATTTTAAATAGTGAATATATTATTTTTAAGGGAGATTAATCTAAATAGTAACAGTAAAAGAATTAACTTTCACCATAGCTGGGGAAGTTACCTCCTCATGGTGAATAGTAAAAACTATAAAAAGTAAAAAAAAAGTAAATTACTATATTAACAAAACGTAATTAAAATTATTTACAAAACTAAAAAAAATTAAAAACTAAAAGAAACTAGAGAGAGAAACTCTCTCTTTACATCAAAGAGATGAGAGAGAGTGGTGCCTCTAAAACTGAAATTTGAAGCTCTATTTATAGGCGCGGATAGGCATCGGGCGTCGCGACGCTGAGGCCTTTGGCGTCGCTACGCCAGCTTCTGTCGATGTGGCACGCTCTGGTTCGTCGGTTGTAGATTCTAGATAAGATGATAAGGTGACACGTGGCGAGGTGGTTGAGGCTCAATTGTTGTGACACGTGGCGGCTTCTGATTGGTCGGCTATATTCTTATCCGATGATGTGGCACTGTTCATGATAACTTAATAATTGTGATGACGTCATTGATGACATCATGATGATGTGGCGGTGACGTCATGATGATGTGGCAGTGGTGATTATCGGCAACTTGAGATGATGACACATGGAATGCGCACGTTAGTAGATCTTCTGTGATGGTGACACGTGGCACGACGCATGTTAGCAAAGTCAACTTTTCAGATTCTGACACATGGACCAGGTACACGTTAGCAAGGACTCGGCGCACGTTAGGTGTCGCTACGCCAAGGGTTTGGGCGTCGCGACGCGCCAAAATTATGATTTTGCCCCTTTTCGTCCATTTTTCACTGTTTTGGCCTAAATCACCTCCAGAGTGTCCTGAAACTTTATTTATCTACAAAATAACACAAAACACATCAAAATATTCACAAAACTCAAGAAACTATACAAAATATTAGGTTAAATGAGTGGGTATTAGTGATAGATTTACCACTCATCACACCCTCAAACCTAACATTTTGCTAGTCCTCGAGCAAAACATAAAATAAAATAAGATAAATAAATTAACTAAGCCACTTTCGTAGGGATCACGGTTGCATTTAGTGTATGCAACAAGCCTTTAAACCCCTAGGTGTCCCTAGTGGACGAGTTGTAGTCTTGTGAGGGTTTACATCAATATTACCCACAAACATTTTATAAAAGTAAAAATGTAGTGAAACTAATGCACACAAAAGCAAAAAGAAATAAGAAAGAAATAAAAATTGTCCTCAGAGAATGTTCAGCAATCAAAGTTATAGGAATCTTCAAAATACATATCTCAACTAAAATCCTTTCTTTTAAACAACATATCTAAATCAGACTCAAGGTGTGTGTGTGAATATTCTAGTAAACAATTTCGATTCTAAGTTGTCAACTCAGTGATTTCGTCTCAAGTCTCAATAGTTAATGGGTCAAACCAATCTGAGTATCTAAAATTGTTCTGTCTACCACAATCAGCTCAGGTGCGGTATGTGATTTTTCTGATTTTTTTTATATACAACATCTTTGATCCATGTAGCGAGCTTTGGGTCAGTGACTCCCAAACCAGATAGTTTTAGGGCACTAGGTGTTAAAACACCCCTACGGACTTAATCACCCGGATCTCGGATGTTTAAAAACTAACACAAGCTTTCCCATTTGACGCGAACTATCACTGCTTACTGAGGCAAGATGCCCGGTTAGTAAGTACTGCTTGGTTTAGTTTTTTTTTTTTTTTACATACCGCATATAATAATTGCAGACAGAAACAAAAAACTCAGGCAAACAGTCATTCATTAACCACTGATTATTTTAACTAGTCACTTTTCTTAATTCCTTATTATCTAACTGCTTACAAGACTATTTTTAAAAGTGCGCACGAGTCTGACCTAGATGTGAAATTCAAATTAGGGATAAAACTGAAATTAGCATTTATCTTTTCCTAAACCTTTTTAGCTAAACAAACAATTAAATCATCAGACTATTATTTTTATTATTATTTTCAATATTAAAACACACAATCACACAAAATGTGAGAGATAAAAACGCTAAAATAATTCACATGACATGCAGAATACAAAAAAAAAAAAAAAATTTAACGAATTTTGAAAAATTAAAATCAAGCAAATACCCACACCCCAAACTTAAATCTTGCATTGTCCCCAATGCGTTACAAAACATAAATCAAAAGAATGGAACAATAGTACCTGAGTTTTTAATCATCAGTCTCATCATCATTGCTGTCGTCAGATGGTGGGTCAGGGAACTCTGGAACAGTAATGTGCAAATCATTTGCCATTTGTTGTAGTACATGGCCGATTGCTCTGTTATATTGAAGCATATAATCCACATGAGATCCCAAACGATGAACTTCCTGAGAAATGGTGCGAGGCCTTGATGATCTTTGTGGTGGCTGAGGTGGTTGTTGTTGTTGTTGTTGTTGTGCGGAAGCAGATGCTCCAGCTTGAGCATGTCTCTCTGTATAAAATTGCTGGATAATTCTATCAGTGATGGCTGTCATGGGCTGCGTTAATTCATCCATTGTTTCAACAGGAACCATGGCCTGTGTGCATAAGGATGATATCAGATATCAGTAGAACATGCCAGCCTGTGTTCATCTGGCAGCCCAAGCAATGTTGGTCGATATCAGCTGGCCAACATTAATCGTATATCCCTTCAGAATGCATTATAACAAAATCATACGTTCCTTTGTGACATATGTGATATGCGATCATGGTAACAAGGTCCTAGTCACGAAATGGAACCAAACTTTTGTCTCAGGTTTCAGCATATTTGAACTCATCTTCATATATTCTCCAGTGCTACTAATGACCCAAGCAGCATTTGGAACACATAAAGTTTCTGTGAGATGAGTGATATCAATGTTCTCCATTACCGCAGAATACTCATCTTCCCCCATCTCTGGAATGTCATAAAACCTGTAATCGTTGAGGAATCAAATGATATCTGTCGACCTCTCACCATTGTCACACTTGAGCGATGCTCATAAGCGTTTGTGTAAAACTCCCATACAATAGCTACAAAGGCGGGGTGAGGCTGCTGACAAAGCTTTCGCCAGTTCCGTTCTGTGATAATCCTGTCAATATCTGGAAATAACCCTGGGTTGATATCAAATCCCCTCTCCATAATGTGGTGTTTCCGGGTTATTCCTTCCTCATATCTCTTCTCCGCAGTGGCTGATACGAATTTAAAATCATCGAAAGTAGGTGCGGCAGAAGTCGATACCCTGGATCTTTTCAGCGGCATTTTCAAAAATTCGGCAGAGTTTCAGCTAAAAATCGCAAATTTCACCCAAAAAACACAACCTAATTTTATCACCAAATCACCTCCCTTCGCCTCCAAAACTACGAGTCAATTCAATCAACACTTCCTCAATTCCAAAATTTCAAATCCGAATCAATCACCAATGTCAATTAATTTTTAATTTGCAGATTTATCGTTCAATGTTCGGGTTCAATGAGCGCTTTGGCAGTGACCTTTCCAGTGAGGTTCCGTTTTGTCTAGGCTCAAAGGATTCGACTTGGGTGGTTCGGCTCGGGTAGCTGGCAGCAAAGGTTCGGCGGTTCCGGCGAGACAGTGGCAGTCTTGGTGGATCTCGTCTTGGTGGATCACAGTAATGGTTCGTTGGTGGCTCGGTGGTGGTTCACGGTCATTTGGCTGTGACAGTTTCAGCAAGGCTCGGGTCGATTTGGGTCTCGGTGGTTGCTCACGGTGTGGATCTCGGTGATGGCTCTCGGTTAGGGTGGAGGTTGGTGGCTGTTGGTGAGTGTCGAAGGTGGATATTCCGGTTGTGGAGGCTCACGGTTTCGGTAATGGTGGAAGTTTGAGAGAAAATGGTGATTGCTTGGTTTTGTGAGGTTTTGGTTGAAAGAAAATGAAGTGTGAGTGTAGGGGATAGAACCGGTCTCGGTATTTTAATGCAGAAATCGAACCAGGGTCGCGACGCGGTTTTTTTTTTTGTGGCAAAACCAAGTCTTTCGACGGATAAATCCATTGGGACGCGTCTCACGAGCTGACTCCTTACTCGGCCGTCTCTTCTGGATTGACTTTACATCTTCGTGATTTTGTCAATTTTTTCTATTTTGAAAATCCCGCTTGAACTAGCTTGCTTTGTCCTGAAAAATTCCGTTTTTATTTTTCCTGCAAGACTAACACACAAAATTAAAAAATTCACAAAAATATGAAAACAAATTGCATGGGTTGCCTCCCTGCTAGCGCTAAATTTTTCGTCTTCAGCCAAACGTGAATGAAATCCATCTGTCAAGGAGGTTTCAATGTCATTTGGATGTACGATTAAAGACAATCCCGTGAGCGTTGTTTTTGAAGGGTCTCTTCCAATGGTAAAGTGGTTAAAAAGAGTTTTGTCTCATTCAGTGCTCGTGCCACTTTTTTGCTCCTTGTTGTTCCAGTGGTTCCTGCAAAGAAAGAAAGAAAATCAGGAGGTCTCGTATGGTGCTTGACTTGGAATGGGAGTTCCATTCTGTCAAGCTTTTGGGCAATATCTTTCATTTGTACTCCCCAAAACAGCGATGTTTCTCCTGAATGCTCTGGATTTTCAATTTGGTCAGACATTTGCTCCTCCATTTGCTCTGCTTCTTGCTCCACCTTTTCTTCACAGATGAATTTTAAAATTTTTATATTCAGCTCTTCATCTGTCATCTGTGAAATACATGCTTCAAAATTATCAACCTGAGGATGCAAAGATGTTTCTGACATTAGGTTTTCATCCTCTGATACGACTGGAATGGATGGTTCAGATAGATCTTCTTCAAACATCAAGGTAAAGCATGCTCCAAGATCTTTATTTTGAGGATTGAAAGTTTGATCCTCCGTTGTTGGTGCAGTTGGTACAAATAGATCAGTTTCATCCTCGTCAGAATCTGAATAATAAAAGTCAAATTGAGACTTTGCCGGTTCGGGCTCCTGAACTGATACCTCTTGTTGTTGATACTGCTCAGCCTCCTCCTCTGTTGAAGTTTCATTGTGAAATTGTTGGTACTCGAAGGCTTCATTAGTGTCATCTGAAACTGGTTCTTGAGGTATGTAGTTCTGGTTTTCTGTGAATTGTCTCATTTGATCTGTCATCCTCTGAATGAATTCTGATTGTCTCTGAATACTTTCAAATTGATTCTGGCTTGTTTCAAGCATTGTATCCAACTTTTCTTTTTCGTTTCTTGAACATATCTTTGAGCATGTTTAGCAACTGATCTTCCTCTGATGGTTCTGATTGTTGATGAAGATCATTGTAGGTGGGTGGTGGATAAGATGGAAAATGTGGTTCTGTGAAATGTGATGGCTCGTCATACCATGAAGGATCTTGATAGCTCTGCCACCCTGGATGGTAGTTGTATTCGCAATAATCTCTAGGGTGGTTACCATTACATATGTCACATCTCCCCATTGCGTCTTGTTGAGCAAATGTGGTATTGCTTGGTTTTGGCATCCAGTGGTAATTGTTGGGCTGGACAACAGGCCTCAGAAAACCGGACTGTTGCTCCCAGATTTGGGGTGTATCTTCTAGTAAAGCTCGTGATCTCTCAATCTTCCAATAATGTTCCATTTTTCAATCACCTGAAAACAAAAGAAAGAGATAAAAATTACAGATAAAAATAAAGAAAATTAGATACAAGTAAATTAGATAGCTTCAAAATTAATAACTCAAGAAAAATAAGTCCCCGGCAACGGCACCAAAAACTTGACCGGCGTAAACACACGCGTATAACGCAAGCGCACGTATCGTTCAAGTAGTATAAAAATATCGATCCCACGAGGACTTAATTCCTACTATTGTTATTAATTATTGAATCTATTTATTTACAAATATCTAATTGAGGGTGAAGAAAATGATTGCTTGATTGATTTGGTTGATTGTAGTTTTGCAAAATAAATAAATAAATAAATAAAAAGACAAAAGAAAATACTAAGGAAAATAACAAAAGACATAAAGATCTAGGGTTGTGATTTCTTCCAATATCATTTTAAAGATGAAGTGGTTATTTTATGTTTGTGTAATAAATCGGTTTACTAACCTGGAATTCTAAATTATGCAAAAGCCTCTGTCGATGGTCAGACGCAAATACCCAGTTTAACCCAATTGAACCATATGTCTATGTCAACCAAATTATCTGGATTCATTAAGTTTAAGTTCCAATTATGGCTACCCTCGCCCGACAGGTATATGTCTATCCTGTAAGGAAATCTATTAAGGGTTATCTATCCTCAAGGAGATCGTGGGCTATTAAGTCGAAGGCTGAAACCTAAAATCCCTATGTCTAGTTCATTTTAGATTTACCACATCAATCTTATTGGTGATCAGACAACAAGAAGCATTAAGCTTAAGACTTAATAAGTAAACCTTTAAATTACCCAAACTATAAAATAACCCCTTATAAACTGGTGATATTAGAATTCATCACAACCCCAGATAACTAACACATAACTAGGGCTAATAAAAACTTAAAAGTAAAAGACATAAAGTAAAAATGTTGAACAATAAAAGACATAAAGTAAAAGCTGAAAAGTAAAATAAAATAAAATGCTAAGGTAAAAAGAATTACTTTTACTATTTACTATTTTAGATATCTCCCATAAAATAATATATAAACTTGTGATAATATTACCAACCGACCAATCTGGCGGTATCCTTTATTAGTCAGGTTTAAACCAGATTAAAATGAATTACCAACCAACCAATCTGGCAGTATCCTTTTTAAGTCAATATTTTAAATAGTGAATATATTATTTTTAAGGGAGATTAATCTAAATAGTAACAGTAAAAGAATTACCTTTCACCCTAGCTGGGGAAGTTACCTCCTCATGGTGAATAGTAAAAACTGTAAAAAGTAAAAAAAAAAAGTAGATTACTATATTAACAAAACGTAGTTAAAATTATTTACAAAACTAAAAAACTAAAAAAAACTAAAAACTAAAAGAAACTAGAGAGAGAAACTCTCTCTTTACATCAAAGAGATGAAAGAGAGTGGTGCCTCTAAAACTGAAATTTGAAGCTCTATTTATAGGCGCGGATAGCATCGGGCGTCGCGACGCTGAGGCCTTTGGCGTCGCTACGCCAGCTTCTGTCGACGTGGCACGCTCTGGTTCGTCGGTTGCAGATTCTGGATAAGATGATAAGGTGACACGTGGCGAGGTGGTTGAGGCTCAATTATTGTGACACATGGCGGCTTCTGATTGGTCGGCTAGATTCTTATCCGATGACGTGGCACTGTTCATGATAACTCAATAATTATGATGATGTCATTGATGACATCATGATGATGTGGCGGTGACGTCATGATGATGTGGCAGTGGTGATTGTCGGCAACTTGAGATGATGACACGTGGCATGTGCACGTTAGTAGATCTTCTGTGATGGTGTTATGTGGCACGGCGCACGTTAACAAAGTCAACTTTTCAGATTCTGACACGTGGAGCAGGCGCACGTTAGCAAGGACTCGGCGCACGTTAAGTGTCGCTACGCCAAGCGTTTGGGCATCGCGACGCGCCCAAAATTATGATTTTGCCCCTTTTCATTCATTTTTCACTGTTTTGGCCCAAATCACCTCCAGAGTGTCCTAAAACTTTATTTATCTACAAAATAACACAAAACACATCAAAATATTCACAAAACTCTAGAAACTATACAAAATTTTAGGTTAAATGAGTGGGTATTAGTGATAGATTTACCACTCATCAGCACGTGTTTATTTAGAAGCCAACTATGTCTTGTAAATCGGTGAGAATGTGGTACGGGGTACACAGGTGTTCTGATAATCCGATAACCGTATTTACTGCCAACATATCAAGGAATCTCTTGGGTCACTTCCTAAAGATTCACCAATGACATTTGACTCAGATAGAATTAATCTGGGATTAATTATCGGAGAGAAAATTAATCTGGGATTAATTATGACAATAATTAATCTGGGATTAAATTCGTATAGAAGAGCGAATGCGAATAATTTAGAATTAATCGATAAAATAAATATAATAGTTAAATTGGATTTTTCTATTTAATTTATTTATTTTAGGCTAAAATAATATATCAGATATATTATTTGAAATCAGATTTCAATACGAAATTAAAATTGGATTTTAATTCGGGCGAATGAATTAATTTAGAATTAATTCGTAAGCGACTATCTTTATAATTTTGCAAGGAATAATTATTTATTTAAATTAGATTTAATTATGTCGCGACGACAAATTCGTTTAATCAAAATTAAACAAACCTGGGCCCATGTCTAGTTGTGTGTTGGAGAAGCCAACTTAAATTTTGAATTTAAAGAAGTGGTGAGACCACTTGACTTACATCAAATGTCTTAAATTTGATGGAAGTAGTTGTTTTTAATTGGATACTTTAACACACACACCAACTATGTCTTGAATTCACTATTCACTCTCTTCTTCTTCTTGCAATTGCCGAATCTTCTTCTCTCTATTGGGAAATTTTTGCTTCAAAAATTTCACATAGCTAGCACTTGAAGAGTCATTTGAGGTGATAGGGAAACTCACCCAAGGTATAAAAAAACTCAACAACAAGCTTGGAGCTTCATCCAAAATTAGAATTTTCGAATTTCTCCATAAATCAATGTAAGTGATTCTGCCACTTTTGCTTGATTGTTCACACATAGAATCATGTTTAGGACCTTGTGGCATGTCTCATAGACTAAACACCTAGCTAGATGAGTACTCTTGATAGACACACCTATGTGAATGTAGAAGTGAGGCCGCTTCTTATGAAATTTGTTAGGGTTGGTGCTCGGAGTGCCAATCCGGATCGTATTTATGTATGATTCATGAATACGAGCAATTCTATTTTCCATAATATTACTAATTTAATGGTAGCACCCTTGTCTTTTATACACTTATTCGATCTAATTACGATTAGATATCTGATTATGATAATATCGAAACAAAATCTGGTTTAGTGATACGTGTATATTAGAAAAAAGACCCTATGATTTATAATATAGTGTGCAGTTACAACGTAGTTTGTAATTGAAATTGGGTAGCACACTATAAGATGTATATCCTTAAATAAAGTTTCTGGTCAAGATTTACTAACACGGGTCGGTTAGTAAAATCCGCTGAGACTAGTACATATTATATATCGTGACTTGGTCCGATGGTTTATCCCAATGAACCATGAGTCTCGGGAGACTCGTATAGACATGTAGGTGTTTATTTGATAAGACAATGAACGACTCACTGAAGATTTCCTAATAGATGGTACACTAAGGTTAATTGGAATTTTCACGAGTTGAGCGAGCATAGTGGTCATTCGACTTGAGATACCGCAGTAGGATATATGAGTTATCATCGGCACTTTGATGGCAGTCACGTCACTGATCTATTTATGATCAGACCTCCACCTGTTTGTTAGGTGTGGACTGATGCTCATGATATCCAGTGCATATCAAGATATGATCCGTCAGTCCGTCAGTCCTATGTACAAGGCATATGCATCATCATGTTTATGATCTAGTAAATTCATGGCCGTGGTATAACTTCGAAAACCAGTTCCGAGTATTATTTAGAGATCGTAAATGGAAAGTCGACTATATTATACCTAACGAGATTGACATTTTATCTATATTCCAGGTATAATATGGATAGCCTGTGATGGAAGGATTATACGTATGATATGATCTCAGCTTGTATAGTTTAGCGAGATTATCTGTGGTCGTCATAATCCATGAGTGGGTGGATTATGGACACGAAATTGGATTTCTTGACGGATAACCCTAAACTTAGAGAGTCCCACAATATGAAGTGTACTCGTTGAGCACTTGGACAACGCGATATGAATAAAACAGATTATTCATAATACTTCATCGGATTAAGTGAGTTAATTCGGATCGTTTAATCGGTTAAACGATAACATATGCATTAGAGGATTTTGTCCGATAATAATTATTGTGTATTTGTATTTGATACATAATACGATTAGATACACATTAATTATTCGTCAAATGAGATTTTTACACATGCCATAAATATATGTATTTGTTATTTATTGTAAATAAAAATACATATATAATAATTATTATATATTAATTAATTATTTGAATATTTAATTGTTAAATATTTAAATGATTAATTAATAAAATTTTTTCATAAATGTTATGAAATTTATCCAATTATTATTTATACACATGGCATGAATTTATTAAGCTAAATGTGTGTCAATTTATTGGTCACCAAAAAGCTTATTATTAATTTAATTAGATTAAATTATCAAAATTCCAAATCTACCCCTAAAAGTCGGCTAAAGCAATTTTAAATGGAAAAATTATTTTCTTCTTCACTTCTTCTTCACCATGGCCGAGAGTTCCATACAAAAAAATGGGTTTCAAAATTTGTTTGAAGAAACCATGAAGAATCAAAGGAAAATTCAAGAAAAAGGCTAAGGAATTGGAGGATTAAAGGTAATCTACCATAACCCTAAGCTTGGAAATTTAGTTTCTTATTTCTTGAGTTGTTAGAAGGGTTCTAGGGTTCCTTTGATTCTGATTTTTTGGGGATTTTTTTTGTGGATGATGGAGATGGAAGTGAAATGCATGTGTGAAGTAGATTTGGGTGAAATTAGTGTAATTTGTATCCAAATTGATCATTTGATGATGAGTTGCTATTCTAGATTGTTATATCCACTCTTGTGACACCTAGAATTATTCTTGGGTTGTTCATATGTGGTGACTTGATTTGGTGTTGAGATTAATTTGATTAATGTTGAAAATTTGGATTTAAAGCATGAAAAATGGGCAATTTCGTTTTCTATTTCAGACCTGGAAATGATTATGATTTTGTGATGAAATTGTTGTCTTAAGAATATAATGAATGTGTCTTGGGAGTTGGAACAATTTCTAGAAAGTGTTTCAGAGTTGAAATAAGCGAAAACGGCGAAAAACGGCGTTACCGGTTGACTTTTGAGCTAACCGGGTGACGACTATCAAACAGTGAGTTCGTCACTGTTTGGGCAGCCCATGAAATTCCCTAACACTATTGGGGTTGACTTGGGCCGGTTCCATAAGTGTCGGGTGGTCGGTTCAGTCAAAAATGCATTTTGAGTCATTTTACGGAAAAACATTTTTCGTAAAAGTTTTACGACGTTTCATATATATTTATGTCGTTATTTGATATCGAATAAATAGGTTTAGGTGAAATATGAATAAATTATTCATATTAGGTGAAAAAGTTTTAAATTATGATTTCGCCCGAACCGCGCTTCCGCCACGTTCTTCACGTAAAACCCCAACAAAATGGTATCAGAGCGGGTCTGATGCTTCATCCTTTACATTACTCATGCTTGATATTTGATATATAATTCAATTTTAATGTTCGTACATGCTTGGTATCTATATATGTTTCTTTACTTTTCGGTTCTACATTAACAGAAATGTAACTGAAATTTAATAGTTAAATTGTGTTATGTTTTCTAAGGTAGAATTGAAATGTTTAGAAAATGATTTAGATTAAAATTCTGCATTTGATGTAGATTATAGCTTCCAGTGGAAAATCCCTGCTTTTAAATAAAGCTGTAAAGTAACGTGTATTGGATACATATTTCTTGGTCCGTCTTGTCAGTACGGTTTATGAGTATTGTAGGCACTGCATTTTTGCATATAAGTCCCTATGATGAGTCTCATTTGGAGACACTACCTTTTAAGTCACGGAGGTCACGGAAAACGGACATCGGAAGGGGAAATTCAGAATAAACAAGGTTCATTGTTTCGTTCGTGCTGCGTTCGTGTATACGTTCGAACGCCAAACAGATTGCGGGCGTTCGTGCCGCGTTCGAGGAGGCGTTCGAACGGTGTCGGTGATTCTGGTTTTGCTGCTAGCCTCACATCAAGCCCAATTCGCCCAAGCCTTGGCCCACACGCCCAAGCCCACTTAAAACACATATTTAACACATGGTGAAATCAAAACAAATCTAAAATCACATACCAAATTAAAATAAACATTAAAATCAATCAAATATTTTAACTCCCTAATTAAGAAATTCACCCACCAATTGCACAAGATCTCTTCCTTTCATAAACCAATCAAAATATCTCCCTTATTTACTTGATTCCCTTCTTACCTAGAAACCCTAGCCTTTGCCTATAAAAAGAACCATTCACTACCCTCCTCCAGGCTAGCTCATACACACAACTCACACGAAAATCACAGCAAGAAACCCTAGAAGTTCACGCATACTACAAAGAAATAACACAAAAATTATCTTCATCTTCTTCCCCTAATCACCGAAAATCATACCTCCATTTAGCAACCTCGTATCACCGAAAAACAGCCCATACAACAGCCCTAAAACACGCATACAACAGCCCTAAAAACACACAAACAGCAGCCCTCCACCACCGAAAATTACAACCAAAAACCGAACTGCAGTAACATAAAAACTGCACTTATAATCCTTGAAATAACCACACAAAACTGCACCAAAAACCCCAAAAACAGCAGCCATGCACGCCAAAACAGTGACCTGAACAGTGAGTGGAAAATACAGAGGAAACAGCAGCAAAACGGAGGCCAAACAGCAGCAAAAGATGGAGAACGACGACTCAAAACAGTAAGACAATGAACGAGAGCAGTGAACCAGTGAACCGGAAGAGTTGCGGAGCATCCAACCTTCCGACGATCGTGTACCATACATCCGAGAGGTGATTTAAAAGGTTAGACCTGATGGCACTTTTCTCATTAGTTTATATTCGTCTTTTGATTGTTTATTGAATTCTATTCGCATGAGAGTCGTTTGTGGATGCATGTTGTGGCTTGAATGAAATGGAAAATATGTCGCCTCTTGTGGTATATAGGATGGAAACCCGGACATAAATTTCATAGCCGATTCCGAATGGACGGTAGTATGATCTGTACTCGGGATACAACTTCACTTACCACTTGAGTAAACGGCACACTCTTTTGTTTTATGTTGCTTCTGTTTATTTATTTTTCGTTATTTGAATTCTACATGTTACTTTTGTATGCATGATTCAATCGAGTGCATGGGCTTAGTAAGTCGGATTAAAGGTCTCCTATTTATAGGGGTTAAAATCCTTTACCATAATGTTTTGCCGCGCCGGTTGATGTGTGTTTGGTTGGATATAAGATATGTTCAATCGGATATACTAAGTTTGATATGATTGTCTTTATTTTTGTATGCATGATGTGATCGAGCGCATGGACTTAGTAAGTGCGATGAAAGGTCATCTAATTGAAGAGGTTAAAATCCTTTACCATGATTCTTTGCCGCGCCGATTAACGTATATTCGGTTGAATGTAAGATGTGTTCAATCGGGTACATGAAGTCTAAGGTTATTGTCTTTATTTTTTATATGCATTGAGATAAGCGCATGTGCTTAGTAAGTGCAAAGAAAGGTCCTCTAATTGAAGAGGTTAAAATCCTTCGCCACGATGCTTCACCGCACTTCGTATTTCGCTATTTGCTTTTTATGTATGTATTGCGTCACATTTTGTGCATCAGGTCTGTTCCCGTTCGAACGCGTTATCGAATGCTATACGAACGCGAACCTTCTGTTTCCCGTTCGAACGCGTTTTACAAACGCTACTCGAACGCGCATGCATTTTGTTTCATCAGGTCTGGATCCATTCGAACGCGTTATCGAACGCTATACGAACGCGAACCTTCTGTTTCCCGTTCGAACACATTTTACAAACGCTACTCGAACGCGCATGCATTTTGTATCATCAGGTCTGGTACCGTTTAAACGCGTTATCAAACGCTACACGAAGGCGAACCTTCTGTTTACCGTTCGAACGCGTTTACGAACGCTACACGAATGCGCACACACTGAACTAAGTCTGTCTCATCATATTTCATGCACAATTGCCTTTTGGGTGATCTCCCTTGCATTATGTAGCCAATCATATTATTTGTATTCCTGCATTTATCCATTCGATGTGTTCTTGGGATGATGTTCAAGCATGATTAGGCTGTTAGCATATTATAGTACTCAAGCATGATTAGGTTGTTCTTAGTTTTCCCTATCATATGATTGAGAAATGTTCATGAGATTGCCATGTGATGTTGCATGTTGTGATGATTAATTTCATGCATGTGGATTTAGAAGCATGATACTCTTGGAAATAAGTGTTACTTAGGCCTGATTAAATTATTACACAAATCTTTTCATTACAAGTGACATAAGTAAGGGACCATTCCGAATCCAACGGTTTGAGTTATTCCATTGCGAGGGGTGAGTGCGGCCTTAAATCTCATTTTCCCGGTTCACATCAGGTGGTGACTCCATTATTCTCTGGTTTAGTCCCCCGTGGCTACTCCGTACTCCCAATCGGGCCGCGAGCCCGGGACAGCATGCGTCGCCCAGTTTCTGTGTCCCATAAGTATCTTTCTATAACTACATCCAAGATCGTGCCAAAGCTGTGAAGGTGTAGGTTATGGGATTTTATCCATGGCGGTTGTATAAAGATACTAGACAAATTCAAGTGAAAGTGGAAATCCTGAACGTGCCAAAGGTTTCTGGACTACATCGTTAGCTTGAGTTTGTCATTGACAAGTGAAACCTTGATACGCCTCATTGTGAACGTGCCAAAGCTGTCATAACGAGAAACAGTCAGGACCAAAACCAGGAGTCACTGGTGAGTGATTGACAATAAGTTGTCTACCTAATGAATATATGTAGGCGAGATCGTGCCAAAGCTGTGAGTCGAAATATATTCATGGGATCCTACTCTCACTATGGATTTCGATTTAATTATTAAATCCCCGTTATCCATTGGGGATTATGGTATTACATAAAGTAGTGGGAGACACTGCTTGGTTAAAAAATCCATAACTAGGGCAATGCGTAATTTTATGGAATTTTCTGCTTCGTTTTCCTTTTATTATATATTGTTTATAAATTTATACTTCTAATCCACTACATGCTTATTACTTGAATCGATTTTCTGACTTTACTTATGGTTGCGTAATTCTAGAATAGGTTCTAGAGTAGACTTAGATATTATTAGATTAGTTGAAACCATCGGGAAATGTTGTTCCGATTTTCTTGAAAATCAAGATGGTTTGTGACTTAGTTTCTAAGTCAAGATAGGTAATCTAAATAGATATCTTTTTAGGATATAATAGTCTTGAAAGAATTATTTCTTATGCAGTAAAAATTGACTTGAATAGTTCATGTCTCGAGATTCTTGACTGGCATTAAGAAAACCCCTTAAGTATTTGTTTATCTTATAATGACGTTTCTTTGCTTTAGTGACTTTTAGAAGTCACGTGTCTGACACAGTTTGCTAATCAATTATTTACAATTGTTGTGAATAATTGAACGTAAATTATAAAGCTTAAGAAAAGAGATGCGTATAATTGTGTATTAAGAATATCGATTCTCACAATATGACAACTGTAGGTTTTGGATACCAGATCTCCCGTCTAGTTATTTAAAATAATGTTTCATAATTGTTTTGATATTTGATATCAGAACTTATGACTATCAGATAGTTACTTGTTCTGTATAACAATTGTTACATATTTTAAAGTGACTAGTAGTGTCATTAATGAAAAGATAAACATTAAGAAAAATATTCGGTAAAATAAATAACTTAGAACTGTGCTTTATGAGATTTTATCATAAAAACATTAGATGTTTATTCATTATGGTAAAGGATGGTCTGATACAAGATCACACCATATATCCTTATCCAGGAAGTGATTAAATCTCATTTAACCAATGATTGTTATTGGACCAAAGATTTATTAAACTAATACATTGGATGTATGTAGCTTAATAAATTAAATATTGCCTAGATAATTTTATTTACTCCGTAACTTAGTTAATGAATTCTCATGACTTAGTTATATATTTCTGATAGAGAATATATTGAATATCTTGAATTGTTCAAGAACTTTAAATATGTTTCTGATGAAACCCGAATAGAATATTTTGAATGGTTCAAAGATATTCTATTTGAAGTATTGGAAACTATATTTTTGAAATTCATTGTGAGTCTTTGAATTGTTCAAAGATGTTTGATATGATCAAACATATGAATTTAAGGTAATTAGTTCTAAGGTTATTTAATGAATGTGATTCTTACTCAATATTAAACTTCTGCGATTCTAATTTGATGGAATTGGTCGGTGGGAGTTATCAAATCTTATATGATTTGATTCGTTGATATTGAGTGTTACCAAATTAGTTTCGATACTCTTGGGGTTATACTCCAGTAACACTAATTCATCTCTTTAATTAAGGTTCCATTCATTTCTACAGTTACATATATGATGTGTATAGTAGAGAATTCGAATATTGAAAAGTTTGAGATTTAAATCTTTCTTTTGTATAATGGTTATATAATTGAAAGTACTTGTGCCTCGGAGGTACGAGTGAAAGGTTTATCATTTATTATATTTAATAGAATATCGTATTCTATTTAATGGAATATCTTTTCTA
The DNA here is from genome assembly GCA_019454045.1 of Zanthoxylum bungeanum. Classification (NCBI taxonomy): domain Eukaryota; kingdom Viridiplantae; phylum Streptophyta; class Magnoliopsida; order Sapindales; family Rutaceae; genus Zanthoxylum; species Zanthoxylum bungeanum. Next base: position 154,388 of record SKCR01030683.1, on the reverse strand, counting down.
CGATCCCAAGCAATAAAATTATTTTGTTACTTGGTGGTTAACATTGGATGTTGACGATTGCAGAAAAGATTTGACTTATTGAATTCAAATGTGAGAATGATAAACTATAAGTGGAACTAGATAATTAATAAGATGAAATGACCCTACGACATCTTTCGTAAAAGTCTAATAGGGTGTCAGAATCATTTACAAAGTATTTGATACTTAATGATTCTGTTGTTTTCTTATTGAAGAAAATAATCCTAAAATTTATAGTGGGAGCGATATTTGATATCGATTTCAGAAATTACCATTGAACTATAGATCTAAGATTACTCATAGCTTACTACGATCAAGTTTTGAACTTGATTGAGCTTTCATTATGAATCGTTCATAAAATGTGCAAATTATTTGCGCAATAAAAGAGAAATGAGCTTGATAAATGTTTGACTTTTATAGTATGACAGTGAGAAAAAGTTATACTCAGTAGTTTATTGTAGATTCTGAGAAAACTTGTCTCAAGTCGCACTAATTGAACAATTAAGGATATGTTGGTTAATGTTGATATTAAACTATGTATTTTGGCTAAAGAATGCAAAGTGGCGTTCTTGAAAGTTTTCTTCGAATGAGAGATTCGTAGTGATTTCTTTGTTTGAAGAGTTCATTCTAGAATGGCCCTACAGTTTGTGTTCTGCTAAGATCACAGTTTGATATAATAACTTATAGAGCTTATTGTAGACTCAGATAAGCTTTCCGAAAATCTGTGTTCTCTGATTTTGATATCAATCAGATTGTCTGGTTTTATCGAAGTATAGAGAATACAAATTTGTTAGTAGGGTCAGTGGGAGCGTACAAATTACTTTCTAGTGTTATATATCCTAAGTATTCTTTTCTCCGTAAAAGCAATGTGAGTAGTCTCTGATATATCTGATATAAAGTTTTGTATATGATATAAAATGAAGAGACTTGTGAGATACTCCCATTAGTCGCATATTAGATATGATCTAATAAAGGACACAGTAAGACTATCTGTATGACAGTTAGTATAACTGTTTGACAGTTAACGTGTCTTTTATATATATAGTATTCATTTTTTGTAAAAGATTATTCCTTTGTCGAAAGATAGATTGATTGGAATGTCTAATCAATCTTATGCATCATATGATGATGGCATAATGAATGTTATATTATGTGTGATTAAAGATATCGATTTAATCGTAATTGTTACGAGTATTTTTGATATGTTGTTGGCCATATGATGGGTCTTGAAACATGTTCTTTGATATCTTAGAGATATTAAGAATGAGTTTCTTATTCATGGAGAATTTAGTTTGCAACCATAAGGTCAGATTAGTTTTGATCCTAATTATGACATTAGATTGTCTGTGTCATATAATGTCAGAAAAGATGCAGTGGGAGTGTCATTGTTGATTCTACTAAACTAGTGGAATCAGTTGCAACTTGTGAAGTATTGACTTAGGAAGTTGCATAGTGACTCTATAAATTAGAAGTTTTCATATCAGTGTAGTGTTTGCAGTTGTCTCATAGTATTTGGATTTGATCTCTAAATAGATAGACAACTCAGTAGCTATAGCACAATATTGATATAGTGTCTGAGTCATATTAAAGCGGAATTTGGATTCTTCAAAATATAAATGATGCTGGTTAAGAAAAACGATTGAGTTTGTTGGACGGACTCGATTTGTAAAGTGGGCTTACTTGTTGTTGCCTACCTCTTGAGTGTTAGGTGAGCTCTTGAGGGCCATGAGTATGTGATATACATTGAGATGTGTATAGGATACCGTAGATTGATACTAGAGAAAATGGGAGAAATTGTTAGGGTTGGTGCTCAGAGTGCCAATCCGGATCATATTTATGTCCAATTCATGAATACGAGCAATTCTATTTTCCATAATATTACTAATTTAATAGTAGCACATTTGTCTTTTATACACTTATTTGATCTAATTACGATTAGATATCTGATTATGATTAGATCGAAACTAAATCTGGTTTAGTGATACGTGTATATTAGACAAAGACCCTATGATTTACAATATAGTGTGCAGTTACAATGTAGTTTGTAATTGACATTGGGAAGCGTACTATAAGATGTATATCATTAAATAAAGTTCCTGGTCAAGATTTACTAACACGGGTCGGTTAGTAAAATCCGCCGAGACTAGTACATATCGTATATCGTGACTTGGTCCGATGATTTATCCCAGTGAACCATGAGTCTCGGGAGACTCGTAAAGACATGTAGGTGTTTATTTGATAAGACACTGAACGACTCACTGAAGATTTCCTAATAGATGGTACACCAACGTCAATATGAATTTTCACGAGTTGAGCGAGCATAGTGATCCTTCGACTTGACATACCATAGTGGGATTTATGAGTTATCCTCCACACTTTGATGGCAGTCACGTCACCAATCTATTTATGATCAGACCTCCGTCTGTTCGTTGGGTGTGGACTGATGCTCATGATATCCAGTGCGTATCAAGATAAGATCCGTCTGTCCGTTAGTCCTGTGTACATGGCATAAGCATCATCACATGTTTACGATGTAGTAAATCCATGGTCGTGGTATAACTTCGAAAATCAGTTCTGAGTGTTATTTAGAGATCGTAAATTGAAAGTCGGCTATATTATACCGAACGGGTTTTCGTTTTATCTATACCCCATGTATAATATGGATAGTCTGTGACGGAGGGATTATACGTATGCTATGACCTCAGCTTGTATAGTTTAGCGAGATTATCTGTGGTCGTCATAAACCATGAGTGAGTGGATTATGGACACATTAATTATTCGTCAAATGAGATTTTGACACATGCCATAAATATATGTATTTGTTATTTATTGTAAATAAAAATACATATATAATAATAATTATATATTAATTGATTATTTGAATATTTAATTGTTAAATATTTAAATGATTAATTCATAAAAAAATTTCATAAATGTTATGAAATTTGTCCAATTATTATTTGTACACATGACATGAATTTATTAAGCTAAATGTGTGTCAATTTGATTGGTCACCAAAAAGCTTATTATTAATTTAATTAGATTAAATTGTCAAAATTCCAAATCTACCCCTAAAAGTCGACTAAAGCATTTTTAAATGGAAAAATTATTTTCTTCTTCACTTCTTCTTCACTATGGCCGAGAGTTCCATAAAAAAAAATGGGTTTCAAAATTTGTTTGAAGAAACAATGAAGAATGACCAGTGCAATCACACGCGTATAACGCAAGCGCACCTATCGTTCAAGTAGTATAAAAAATATCGATCCCATGAGGACTTAATACCTAAGCTATTAAATTATGAAGATAAATTTTTACAAGTATCTAATAGATTGATTGTTTGATTGGAATGATAACTTTAAATTAAAACAAGTAAATAAAATGGCGCGAAAGTAGATTGATGAAAATTCAATATTATTAAACTATCCAGGGTTGTGAATCTTTCCAATATCTGTTACAAGATGAAGTGGTTATTTCACGTTTGTGTAATATATTGGTTTACTAACCTAGAACACGAAATTATGCAAAAGCCTATGTCGATGGTCAGCTGAAAATACCCAGTGTAACCCAATTAATCATATGTCTATGTCAACCAAGTTACCTGAATTCATTAATATTAATTTCCAATTGTGGTTACCCCCGCCCAACAGGTATATGTCTATCTTGTAAGGAAATCTATTAAAGGGTTATCTATCATCAAGGAAGATCGTGGGCTATTAAGTCTAAGACTGAAACTTAAAATTCATTTGTCAAGTTTATTTTAAGTTTACCAGATAAATCTTATTAATGGCCAGTTAACAAGAAACATTAAGTTTAAGACTTAATAAATAAACCTTCATATTACCCAAACTATAAAATAACCCCTTATAAACCGGTGATATTGGACTTTATCACAACCCCAGATAATGGACTTAGTTACGACACATATCTAAGGCTAATGAAAGCTTAAATAAAATAAAAGACATAAAGTAAATGCTGAAAAGTAAATGTGAGAAAGTAAATACGGAAAAGTAAATGCTGGAAATTAAAAATGTAAAAGTACAATAAAAGAAAAATGATAGAGATTAGAGGATCCACTTTTATTACTACTATTTTAGATATTTCCCCTATTATAATATATTAACTTTGCGTAATTTTACCAACCAGCCATATAGGCGGTAACCTGATTAAGTCAAATTTATAATTAATTACAAACCGACCATACATGCGGTATCCAGCTTACTCAATTTCATAATTAAGTCTAACCGACCAATAAGGCGATATCTTTGTTAGGTCAGGTTTTAAGTAGTTTATATAGTATAATTAAGGGAGATTAATCTAAATATTAGTAATAAAAGCTTTACATTTTACCCCAGCAAAGGGGAATTACCTCCTCATTATTGAAAAGTAAAGACTGAAAAGTAAAGAAAGGAAAGTACATATGTCGTAAAAGTAAATTGTAGAAAGTAATGACTGAAAAGTAAAAAAAAAAAAGTGTAAATGCGAAATTAATTACTGAAAGCTGTAATTAACAAACAAGATACAATCTTCTTAGTATTCTTAAGGAATTACATACAAGAAAGTATGAATTACAAATGAAAATTCGGCCCCTATTTATAGGAGAATTTTGTTGCCACGCGTCGCGACGCGCACAACCTTATGCGTCGCGACACGCCGTAGATCTTGGACGCATGGCATCGGCTTCACGGGATGGTGACATGTGGCAAGAGCTGAATGATTAACTCAATAATTGGCTTGGCGTCCCAATACGTAAGGCTTATTGTGTTGCGACGCTGATGTCATTATGATGTAAGCGATGACGTGTTCTGTCGCCAGCATGTGATGGTGACACATGTCCCAGCGCAAGTTAGCAGATTTGACACGTGGCAGGCGCACGTTAGCAGATCGACGCACGTTAGCAAACGTTGACACACTGCAGGTGCACGTTAGCAGATTCGGCGCACGTTAGCAAATGGCGCACATTAGCGGTCGCGACGCTGGAGTGCTGTGCGTCGCAACGTCAAAAGATAGTTTTGCGTTTTTTGTCCGTTTTTTACTGTTTTGGCCCTGATTTGATTCCAGAGAGTCCTGAAACTTTATTTATCTATAAAACAACATAAAACACATCAAAATATTCACAAACCTCAAGAAAATATATAAAATATTAAGTTAAAGGAGTGGGAAATAGTGATCTATTTACCACTCATCAAATAATCAAAGGAAAATTCTAGAATACGGCTAAGGAATTGGAGGATTAAAGGTAATCTACAATAACCCTAAGCTTGGAAATTTAGTTTCTTGTTTCTTGAGTTGTTAGAAGGGTTCTAGGGTTCCTTTGATTCTGAATTTTTGGGGCTTTTGTTTGTGGATGATGGAGATGGAAGTGAAATGCATGTGTGAAGTAGATTTGGGTGAAATTAGTATAATTTGTATCCAAATTGATCATTTGATGATGAGTTTCTATTCTAGAGTGTTATGACCACTCTTGTGACACCTAGAATTATTTTTGGGTTGTTCATATGTGGTGACTTGGTTTGATATTGAGATAAATTTGATTAATATTGAAAATTTGGATTTAAAGCATGAAAAATGGGCAATTTCGTTTTCTGTTTCAGACCTAGAAATGATTCCGATTTTGTGATGAAATTGTTATCTTATGAATGTAATGAATGTGTCTTGGGAGTTGGAACAATTGCCGGAAAGTGTTTCGGAGTTGAAATAAGCGAAAACGATGAAAAACGGCGTTATCGGGTGACTTTTGAGCCAACCGTGTAAACTGTCCAAACAGTGAGTTCGTCACTGTTCGGGCAGCCCATGAACTGCCCTAACACTATTGGGGCTGACTTGGGTAGTTTCCATAAGTGTCGGGTGGTCAGTTTGGTCAAAAACGCGTTTTGCGTCATTTTACGGAAAAATATTTTTCGTAAAAGTTTCTCGACGTTTCATATATATTTATGTCGTTATTTGATATCGAATAAATAGGTTTATGTGAAATATGAATAAATTATTCATATTAGATATTGAATAATTTATTCAGTAATTTGAAAAAGTTTTAAATTACGATTTCGCCCGAACCGCGCTTCTGTCGTGGTCTTCACCCAAAACCCCAACAAAATTTTGGCCAAAAGTTTTTAGAGCATTCACTATACTGGGATATACGAGCACGGCCGTAATGCTCGGGCTTTTTGACTTCACCCTGAAAGGTTTGTGTGTGTAACGTTGTCAGAGATAGAGTTCAAAAGTACGAGTTGCTCTAGTATAATCTGAATCGTCAACACTATGTAAAGATTCAAGTCGAAAGATATATTTATTTGTGCACGACCTTATGTTATATTGCTCGATGAAAAATGTTTTATTAAAATTCTAGTGAAGGATTATTGTAAATTTGAATTTTAAATGGTAAAAGAGAGTTAACAAAATTTACATGGGTGCTTAATACAAACGTTTTCCTTTAATTTTTTTTTTTAATGTTAAAAAAATTAATTTCCTTTTACTGTCAAGATTAAGTGCAAAAAACTGTTTTAAAATAAAATATAAACGTTTCAAATTATTACTTATATGTACAAAGCTTCTTTTGTTGAAAAAAATAGGCTAAGAAAAAGACAAAATAGAGATCAACTGCCAAGAGAAGAAAGAAAAAATTACCGAAAACCAAAGCGACAGAAAGAAAAAAAATTACCGAGAGAGAGAAAATTAAAAAATTGCAGAGAATAAAGGAGGAGAAGAAAAGAAAATTGTGCACATGAAAAGAAGAAAAGGAAATTGTGCACAGCCATATAGAAAAATATTTTTGATAAGCCAAGTGAGAAAACAGAAAACAAAATGAAAAAAAAAACAATTCGAGTACTTTCAGAAAATAAATATAGATTTATGTTTTGGTGTTTGGGCTGAAATTGAAAACCACTCTTCCAATTCTGTTTCTGAACATCCCCATCATTGTCCATTTGTATACCTTTTACTCAGTTTCTTCCTTCTTTTATATTCAACTTTCATTTTGGTTTTCATCATTTATTTTTCCATCTGGATTTTTTTCCTTGTGTAAGAACCTGAAAGAACAAATTTTGAGTTTTCTTTGAGTGCTGTTGATGACGACCCAACTTGCCTTAAAGTTTTTTTTTTTAAACTTTCTGCAACGTGCCTCACTGTTTACTGTAACAAATGCTCCTAAAACTGGTCTCTTCGAGGGAACCAAGCCTCCAGGTATTAAAGAAAAATTGGAATCAATCAAACTTTCATTTACTTTTTGCATGAGAAAATCCAATTACAACTTTTGATTTCCTAAATACAGCTTGAGAGATAACTACCAAGTTAGTGGAGCTTCCAATTATGGGCCACTAACATTTGTGGAATTGAAAAAGAAACTGTTAAAGAAACTGCTACTGCTAAAGAAACTACTACAGATGAAGATGGACTTCTAAAAGAACTGCTACTGGAAATCTGGAAAAGAAGATAAAGCATGAAATTAGAATATTGGTTTCTAAGGCTAATGTTAGGCCAAAGACCCATTTAGAGCTAAGAACTGCTAAAGAAACAATTAAAGAAACTGCTACTGCTAAAGAAACTGCTACAGATGAACATGGACTTCTAAAAGAACTGCTACTGGAAATCTGGAAAAGAAGATAAAGCATGAAATTAGAATACTGGTTTCTAAGGCTCATGTTAGGCCCATTAAGAGCTAGGCTCAATTCTGGCTCTGGCTGAATCGCCCCTTCATCGTCAACAAGGGGTAAGGTCTGGGTTACTGGGTTGTCGCCAATGCGTCGTTTGAGGAGCGAAACATGGAAGATGGGATTTATCTTAGAGTGAGCTGGCAGATCCAAGTGATAGGCCACCTTGCCAATTCGGTGAAGGATTTGAAAAGGGCCAAAATACTTCGCAGCTAGCTTGTGGGTTCGTCGGAGGGCAACTGTCATCTGATTGTAAGGGCGCAGCTTGAGGTAAACCCAGTCGCCTTCTGCAAATTCTCTCTCGGTCCGTCGACGATCTTTAAATTTGCGCATGCGCTCTTGTGATTCTTTCAGGTTTTGATGCAGGAGTGCTGAAACTTCATCACGACTTTTGAGTGCTTCTTCCATTGACGGGACCCGCATTGTGCCCTGCACATAGGAAATGAGTTTTGGAGGGGCTGTCCGTAGACCACTTCAAATGGGGTGAGCTTAGTGGCTGAATGAGTGGTGGTGTTATACCACCATTCTGCTAATGGAAGCAATTGTGCCCAAGACCTTGGTTTGTCGCCCACAAAGCTGCGGAGGTAATGTTCCAGACCCTTGTTGGTTACTTCGGTTTGCTCATCTGTCTCTGGATGATAGGATGAGCTTAATTTCACTTGAGTTCCTTGTGCAGTAAATAATTCCTTCCAAAACATGCTGGTAAAAATGGGATCTCTATCTCTGACAATTGATATTGGCATACCATGCAGGCGGAATATTTGTTGCATGAAGAGTTGAGCTACTTTCTGGGCTGTGAATGGATGACAAAGGTAAAGGAAAATAGCATATTTTGATAACCTGTTGTGGGACACAGGAACTAGACGACGTATGCTGTTCCGGGCTCGCGGCTCGGTCGGGAGTACGGAGTAGCCCGCGGGGGACTAAACCGGAGAGTAATGGAGTCGCCACCCGGTGTGAACCGGGAAAATGAGATTTAAGGCCGCACTCACCCCTCGCAAGGGAAGACCTCAAACCGTTGGGTTCGGAATGGTCCTTACTTATGTCACTTGTAATAAAAGGATTTATGTAATAATTCAATCAAGCTTAAGTAACACTTATTTCCAAGAGTATCATGCTTCTAAATTCACATGTATAAAATAAAACTTACACCTAAATTCACATATATCTCACATCTAAGATTGCATGCTTGAAAATACATTAAAGTAACAACGAACATACAACTTTACTGGCATATTATATTCAAGAAAACACAAGCACACATACTAACCACACGAGCACACATGTGAGCACCTTCTCAAGTGGTACGTGGAATTGTATCCCAAGTACAGACCGTACTACCGTCCATTCGGAATCGGCTACGGAATTTATGTCTGGGTTTCCATCCGATATACCACAAGAAATAATACTCAAATGTTATCATGACATAGGCATATGAATTGTAATACATTAAACACATTGTATTCATCCATGTGGGGATAGCTACTAGGAAAACTATGTATGAAATCTGATGAAAAGGACTCAGCTCAGTGGGTGCGTGTTCGCGTAGCGTTTGAAAACGCGTTCGAACGGTAAACAGAAGGTTCGCGTTCATATAGCGTTCGAGAACGCATTCGAACAGAACGAGACATGATGCATGATAAGATTAAGAAAGTGCGTGTGCGTTCGCGTAGCGTTCGAGAACACGTTCGAACGGTAAACAGAAGGTTCGCGTTCGTATAGCGTTCGAGAACGCGTTCGAACGGAACCAGACCTGATGCATGATGAGACTAAGGAAGTGCGTGTATGTTCGCGTAGCGTTCAAGAACGCGTTCGAACGGTAAACAGAAGGTTCGCGTTCGTGTAGCGTTTTAGAACGCGTTCGAACGGAACCAGACCTGATGCATGCAACACAAAGAATAAAGACAACAATGTCAAGCTCAGTATGTCCGATCAAATGTATCTTACATTCAACCGAACACACATCAACTGGCACGGCAAAGCATCGTGGTAAGGGGCTTTAACCCCTCCCCATAGGGGATCTTACATTGCATTTACTAAGCCCATGCGCTCGATGGAATCATGCAAACAAAGAATTAAAAAAACAATAATATCAGACTTAGTATGCCCGATTGACCGTATCTTGCATTCAATCGAACACACATCAACCGGCACGGAAAAACATCGTGGTAAAGGGCTTTAACCCCTCCCCATAGGGGATCTTTCATTGCACTTACTAAGCCCATGCGCTCGATTGAATCATGCATACAAAGAATTAAAAGCAATAATATCAAATGTAGTATGCCCGATTGAACGTATCTTGCATTCAACCGAACACACATCAACCGGCGCGGCGAAGCATCGTGGTAAAGGGCTTTAACCCCTCCCCATAGGGGATCTTTCATTCCACTTACTAAGCCCATGCGCTCGATTGAATCATACATAAATAAGCAACATGCAGAATTCAAGTGACGAAAAATAAATAAATAAATCAAAGCAACATGAAACAAAAGAAGGTGCCGTTTACTCAAGCGGTACGTGGAGTTGTATCCCAAGTACAGACCGCACTACCGTCCATTCGGATTCGGCTACAGAATTTACGACTGGGTTTCCATCCTATATACCACAAGAGACGACACTCTTTCATTCATCCAATACCCACAACACGCATCATACACACACAAGATTCAACAAATAATTAAAATACAGTCAAAATAAATATCAAAAATCAAATAAAGATGAGTGTGGAAAGTACCCTCAGGTCTAACCTTTTAAGTCGTCTTCAGACTTGCGTTTCGCGGAGATCGGAAGGGGTAAAAGCTTATTATTCTTCCGGTTCACTGGTTCAGCGTCTTAGCTCACTGTTTTGATGCTTTGCTCGCCGTCTGGTCTCCATTTTACTGCTGTTTCTTCTGTATTTCCTGCTCACTGTTCAGGTCACTGTCTTAACGTTTCAACGAACTGTTCGAGTGTTTTTTCGTGGTTTTTTAGTGTAGTTTTGTTTGGTTATTTCAAGGGTTATAAGTGCAGTTTATGTTACTGTTTTAAGGGATTTTATGGACTTTTTTGGGAGTGGTTTGGGCTGCTTTCCAGGCGTGTTTCAAGGGCTGTTTGGGGTGTGTTTGGGCTGCTGTTTGGAGGTATATTTTCGGTGATGGAGGGCTTCTGTATGGGGGAGATTTTCGGTTATGGAGTGGAGGAGATGAATGGAATTGTTTATGTTCTTCCTGTTGCTATTGCCGTGAGTGGCTAAGGCTCTTTGTGTTGTGATTTTTTGTGTGAGTTATCTGTATGAGCTAGAGGATGCATGTCTTGGTTAGGGGTTGTTTATATAGAGAAGGGCTATGGTTTCACCTTGTCTCACAAGGAAGGGATTTTGGCATTAAAAGGAGGATTTGATTTGGTATTCAACAAGGAAAGGATTAGATTGAGGGGGGACAAATTTTGGCTAGATTAGGAATGCAAAATATTTAATTTGTTATGATTGATTTTAATTAGACATGACATCTTTTTAATTTAGTATGTGATTTGTTTAGTTAGGAAGTTAATATATTTGATTTATCTTTATTAGGTATGATTATATTTTATGTTTTATTTAATTGGTAAATGGTTTAATTATTTATTTTATTTAATTTCATTATCTAATTAATATTTAACTCAATATTTAATTTAATTTGGGTGTGTTTTAAGTGGTCTTGGGCTTGGGTCATGAGGCTAACAGAAAAACCAGAAATACCGATACCGTTCGAACGCCAATTCGAACGCGACACGAACGCCCGCAATCTGCCTGACGTTCGAACGCGTTTAAGAACGCAGCACGAACGGAAACAGTGAACACGTGACGACTTTGATAGCATACTCATCCTGAATTTCCCCTTCCGACGTCCGTTTCCCGCGGCTTCCATGACTTAAAAAGTAGTGCCTCCAACTGAGACTCATCATCGGGTTTCACATGTAAAATGCAATGCCTACAGTCGCCCCCACTTTGATGGGACTTGTGCAGTGTGTGACTTTGAACAATCCTATCAAAGTTATGCAATGAATTTTCACTTACCTGGCTCGTCTTCTGCCTCGAGCTGAGTTGGTGCTGCGGTGGACCTCGATCCTGGGACGCGTCCCCAAAACTGCTGACGATGTGGGCCTCGCCCTCAAGATGATATGGGCTTCGCCCCTCCAAGCTGATATGGTGTGGAGCCTCGCTCTCAAGCCGATATGGGCTTCGCCCTCAAGCTGAAATGATGTGGGGCCTCGCCCCCAAGCTGGTATGGGCCTCGCCCTAAGATTCATTCCTGGATTCATTCCAAAATTATGACGGTGCGGGCTAGGATTCATTCCAAAAAAAACTGATGATGTGGGCCTCGGCTTTAGAATTCATTCCTAGATTCCTTCCTGGATTCATTCCTAAACTCTGATGGTGTGGGCCCCGACCCTAGGATTCATTCCAAAATTCTGACAATGTGGGCCTCGGCCCTGGGATTCATTCCAAAACTCTACTGATGTGGGCCTCGGCCCTGGGATTCATTCCTGGATTCCTTCCAAAATTCTGCTGACGTGGGCCTCGACCCTGGGATCCATTCCCGGATTCATTCCTGGATTCATTCCAAAATTCTGAGAGATTCATTCCTTGGATTCGTTCCAAAATTCTGAGAGATTCGTTCCAAATTCTGAGAGATTCATTCCTTGGATTCGTTCCAAAATTCTGAGAGATTCGTCCCAAATTCTGAGAGATTCATTCCTTGGATTCATTCCAAATTCTGAGAGATTCATTCCCTGGATTCATTCCAAATTCTGAGAGATTCATTCCAAATTCTGAGAGATTCATTCCCTGGATTCGTTCCAAATTCTGAGAGATTCATTCCCTGGATTCATTCCAAATTCTGAGAGATTCATTCCCTGGATTCATTCCAAATTCTGAGAGATTCATTCCTGGATTCATTCCAAATTCTGAGAGATTCATTCCCTGGATTCATTCCTGAAACTGTACTGTTACTGTTTCTGACTAGCTTGCCTTTGCTGCTTTCTTTTTTTTCTTCGAAACCTGTTAATATAAAACAAAACAAACACAAAAAGGATGCAAAATGTGTTACGTGTATGCATGTATGCATGAGTTTCCTATCCCGTTGGGTTAGGTCTTCGGTCAATTCCCTTAGTGACATCTCGTTCTTCTATTCCTTAGGCAAAGTACTGCTTCAATCTGTCTACACTAATTGGTTCTGTGAACTCATTTCCTTTCCAAGTTTAACAGTCTCACTGTCTTCATTTCCCAATTTCTGGATGGCCAACTTATCTTTTCTGCTTGCTTCTTTTGAGGATTCCCTACGTTATGAGTATCATAGTACCAAGATTGAATGCTTCTGTCACATGCACTCATGTTGCAAGTTGAGAAGTGGAGATTCAAGCAAGTAAGCGAAATGAACTTCTTTATTTTTGTTGAGAAATGATTCGAACAAGCAAACAAAATCAATGTCTTTATTAAAAATGCAAGATAAACTTGGAGAAACAGCAGTGCCTTCTTCCTCAGCCTCTGGTTCTTCATTGTTATTATCCCTTATCTCCATGTGAGAAGCTTGGTGGTTGAGGGTTTGGAGGACAAAGGTTTCAGGCAAGCCAAAGTTGATCATGGTGGTGGGACGGAGTGGTAATTTGGTAGAGGATTCCTGTGTGTGCCGGGTTGCTCTCTTTCTGGGTCAGGTATTTTGTGGGTGTCAATCAGGTCTTGGATCTCATGCCTAAGGCGGTGGCAGTTGTCAGTTTCGTGACCCTTTTGCTGGTGAAAATAACAGAATAAGTTCAAGTCAAGGTAGTGCGGCACATGACTGGGGAGTGGTTTAGGTTCCAAGGGTTTCAGGAGTCCTTGCATCTTGAATTTCTTAAACACCTTTGATAGAGGTCTACCCAAGTTGGAGAAACGTCTGTTCCTGATGGCAGTGACCTCAGCACTAGAAGACTTGGCTTCAGGATGTCCCCCAAAATTCCTTCTATTCTGGCCATAAAACTTTCTGTTTTCAACCTATTCTTCCTCAATATCCATGACAGTTTCCCTCAACTGTCGAAAATCCGCAATCATTGAAGTCATCCTCCTCAACTTGCCATAGATCGAGGGCGTAGTGCCCTTGTTGATCATTTTAATTTGGTCTTTCTCAGAGGGCCGAGTTTGCATTTTCAGAAGCTGGCTTCTCCAGCGGTCTACATACTCCTTGAAGCTTTCTTCTGGCTTCTGCTTAGTGTTCTCCAAATCACGAAGTGACAAATCAATCTCTAAGTCTGTAACATACTGTTTCAGAAAAGCATCAGCTAGTTCCTTCCAATCTTCTTTAACCTTCTTCTTAAGGCTATGATACCAAACCACATGTGCCCCATCGAGTGACATCCCAAACATCTTTTGGACTTGGCGCTGTGATAGGCCCATTGAACTCATGACTGAGACATATTGCTGCAGATGGACTCTTGGGTCTCCATTCCCATTAAACTTGGCCATGTCCGGCATTTTAAACTGAGCTGGTAGCTGTTCTCCGAAGGTCATTGCCTCATAATCTAACAACTCTTCATGTTTACCCCTCATTTTGCGGGTAACTATTTCAATCTGATCCCGAAGCTTCTGAAATTCTGCCTGAGACCCAATCATTTTGCCTGTTGCATACTCTGTCATGTCATCATCAAAAGTGGGGATATCATCCCCAAATCTGTTCGGAGGTTCCTCTTGCCTCGCATCTCCGAACTAACCCCGGCACGAGACCCAGCTATACCAGCCACAGCAGTAGTCAAAGCTTGCAACTGTTCAGTGACCTTGGTGAGACCGTTCTCTAACTGATCCATACGAGATACCTCATTACCAGATTCACTCATGACTGTTACTGTTCTTTTAATGAGCCTTGTTCATTCTCTAACCCAAACGGTATCTATGATGTCTTTTTGAGACATAGATGGTGTTAACATGATATATGTATGTATGAGGTGCATGAGATCCATGTAACATATATAACATACTAAATCAATTAAAATTCTCAAACAAATCGGCCCGTTATCATTTTAGAATCTTTCGGGCTAATTTTCATAGGAGTGAACCCATCCCAGTTTAAATGGCCCAACGAGTTCACATCTCATGACAAGGAGCCCAACTAAATCCAAATGGTAATGTTCCGAACACAAGCACAAAGTGGCCCATCAGCACTTAAAAGCCTTTGGCCCAATCGTCATAAAATACGTTCTTGTCCTAGTTTAAATGGCCCAACAAGCCCATATCCCATGACAAATAGTCCAAATGGATCCAAACGGCGATGTTCCCAAACACAAGCATAAAAGAAAGATAATGCAAACATAAAACAATAATTTCTACAGAATGGCCCATCAACATTTCAGAAGCTTTGGGCCCAATGGTCATAAGGTACGAACTCGCCCCAGTTTAAATGGCCTAGCAAATCCGCATTTCTGACAATAGTCCAACTGCATCCAAATGAGGATGGTCCACGAGCTCATACTCAAGGAAATAATTATTACTTTAACCATACAGTCCCGGTCTATGGGTGGGTTCGCAGGAGTGTAGACAAAGGCTCTCATCGGCGAAGGATAGCCCACAACTAGGTCTCCCCAATCAAGGGTTCGAGCAACCAAGTGAACGCACCCTTTTTTATACACTAAGGTACGTGCCAATGAGCTATGGTGTGTGACTGACTGTCAAATGGATTTCCCGTTGTAGATTCCCCAGAGGGAAGGTGGAACGAGGCTCACTTAAATACCAAAGCCTCTTAGGCTCTTATCGCTTGGTGTCAGGAATAAACAACGAGTCCTCCAAATTAGTCCATCACAATAGGCTACGAGTAGATGGCTATCTAGGTGCCTTCACAGTTTTTCCTTCTAGAAAGGTAGTGAGTGAAGGAAGACACCAAACCATTACCTAGCCTCAAAATGCCTTTGATTAAACTTCCATTTCATCCACTATAGACACGGTCAATTAGAACATAAATCCAAACATTACAAGACAATATTTCGGGGCCGATTCTCTATCCCCAGTGGAGTCGCCAGACTGTGGGACACAGGAATTGGACGACGCATGCTGTTCCAGGCTCGCAGCCCGGTCGGGAGTACGGAGTAGCCCGCGGGGGACTAAACCGGAGAGTAATGGAGTCGCCACCCGGTGTGAACCGGGAAAATAATATTTAAGGCCGCACTCACCCCTCGCAAGGGAAGACCTCAAACCGTTGGGTTCAGAATGGTCCCTTACTTATGTCACTTGTAATAAAAGGATTTATGTAATAATTCAATCAAGCTTAAGTAACACTTATTTCCAAGAGTATCATACTTCTAAATTCACATGTATAAAATAAAACTTACACCTAAATTCACATATATCTCACATCTAAGATTGCATGCTTGAAAATACATTAAAGTAACAACGAACATACAACATTACTGGCATATTATATTCAAGAAAACACAAGCACACATACTAACCACACGAGCACACATGTGAGCACCTTCTCAAGTGGTATGTGGAATTGTATCCCAAGTACAGACCGTACTACCGTCCATTCATAATCGGCTACGGAATTTATGTCTGGGTTTCCATCCGATATACCACAAGAAATAATACTCAAATGTTATCATGACATAGGCATATGAATTGTAATACATTAAACACATTGTATTCATACATGTGGGGCTAGCTACTAGGAAAACTATGTATGAAATCTGATGAAAAGGACTCAGTTCAGTGGGTGCGTGTTCGCGTAGCGTTTGAAAACGCGTTCGAACGGTAAACAGAAGGTTCACATTCGTATAGCGTTCGAGAACGCATTCGAACGGAACCAGACCTGATGCATGATAAGATTAAGAAAGTGCGTGTGTGTTCGCGTAGCGTTCGAGAACACGTTCGAATGGTAAACAGAAGGTTCGCGTTCGTATAACGTTCGAGAACCCGTTCGAATGGAACCAGACCTGATGCATGATGAGACTAAGGAAGTGCGTGTGCATTCGCGTAGCGTTCGAGAACGAGTTTGAACGGTAAACAGAAGGTTCGCGCTCAACGAAACCACTCCTGATGCCTGCAACACAAAGAATAAAGACAACAATGTCAAGCTCAGTATGTCCGATCAAACGTATCTTATATTCAACCGAACACACATCAACTGGCGCGGCAAAGCATCATGGTAAAGGGCTTTAACCCCTCCCCATAGGGGATCTTATATTGCACTTACTAAGCCCATGCGCTCGATGGAATCATGCAAACAAAGAATTAAAAAAACAATAATATCAGACTTAGTATGCCCGATTGACCGTATCTTGCATTCAATCGAACACACATCAACCGGCACGGCAAAGCATCGTGGTAAAGAGCTTTAACCCATCCCCATAGGGGATCTTTCATTGCACTTACTAAGCCCATGCGCTCGATTGAATCATGCATGCAAAGAATTAAACGTAATAATATCAAACGTAGTATGCCCGATTGAACGTATCTTGCATTCAACCGAACACACATCAACCGGCGCGGTGAAACATCATGGTAAATGGATTTAACCCCTCCCGATAGGGGATCTTTCATTCCACTTACTAAGCCTATGCGCTCGATTGAATCATACATAAATAAGCAACATGCAGAATTCAAGTGACGAAAAATAAATAAATAAATCAAAGCAACATGAAACAAAAGAAGGTGCCGTTTACTCAAGCGGTACGTGGAGTTGTATCCCAAGTACAGACCGCACTACCGTCCATTCGGATTCGGCTACGGAATTTACGTCTGGGTTTCCATCCTATATACCACAAGAGACGACACTCTTTCATTCATCCAATACCCACAACACGCATCATACATACACAAGATTCAACAAATAATTAAAATACAGTCAAAATAAATAACAAAAATCAAATAAAGATGAGTGTGGAAAGTACCCTCAGGTCTAACTTTTTAAGTCATCTTCGGACTTGCGTTTCGCGGAGATCGGAAGGGGTAAAAGCTCCTTATTCTTTCGGTTCACTGGTTCAGCGTCTTAGCTCACTGTTTTGCTGCTTTGCTCACCGTCTGGTCTCCGTTTTGCTGCTATTTCTTCTGTATTTTCTGTTCACTGTTCAGGTCACTGTCTTAACGTTTCAACAAACTGTTCGAGTGTTTTTTCGTGGTTTTTTAGTGTAGTTTTGTGTGGTTATTTCAAGGGTTATAAGTGCAGTTTATGTTACTGTTTTAAGGGATTTTAGGGACTGTTTTGGGAGTGGTTTGGGCTACTGTCCAGGCGTGTTTCAAGGGCTGTTTGGGGTGTGTTTGGGCTGCTGTTTGGAGGTATATTTTCGGTGATGGAGGGCTTCTGTATGGGGGAGATTTTTGGTTATGGAGTGGAGGAGATGAAGGGAATTGTTTATGTTCTTCCTGTTGCTATTGCCGTGAGTGGCTAAGGCTCTTTGTGTTGTGATTTTTTGTGTGAGTTATCTGTATGAGCTAGAGGATGCATGTCTTGGTTAGGGGTTGTTTATATAGAGAAGGGCTATGGTTTCACCTTGTCTCACAAGGAAGGGATTTTGGCATTAAAAGGAGGATTTGATTTGGTATTCAACAAGGAAAGGATTAGATTGAGGGGGGACAAATCTTGGCTAGATTAGGAATGCAAAATATTTAATTTATTATTATTGTTTTTAATTAGGCATGACATCTTTTTAATTTAGTATGTGATTTGTTTAGTTAGGAAGTTAATATATTTGATTTATCTTTATTAGGTATGATTATATTTTATGTTTTATTTAATTGGTAAATGGTTTAATTATTTATTTTATTTAATTACATTATCTAATTAATATTTAACTTAATATTTAATTTAATTTGGGTGTGTTTTAAGTGGGCTTGGGCTTGGGTTATGAGGCTAACAGCAAAACCAGAAATACCGATACCGTTCGAACGCCAATTCGAACGCGACACGAACGCCCGCAATCTGCTTGACATTCGAACGCGTTTAAGAACGCAGCACGGACGGAAACAGTGAACACATGATGACTTTGATAGCATACTCATCCTGAATTTCCCCTTCCGACGTCCGTTTCCCGCGGTTTCCATGACTTAAAAGGTAGTGCCTCCAACTGAGACTCATAATCGGGTTTCACATGCAAAATGCAATGCCTACACCTGTCAACCACGACCATAATTGAGTTAGCTCCTTATGATGGTGGGAGGCCTTCGATGAAATCCATACTTAATCATGTCCAGTTATGCTCTGGGATTGGCAAGGGTTGAAGTAAGCCTGCTGGGTGAACATTTTCTGCCTTATTTCTTTGGCATACATCACAAGCCTTTATATAATTCCTCACAGATAGCTTGAGCCCTGGCCAGTAAAATTCTCTTCTAATTCTGCTAAGGGTCTTGTGGAAGCCTGAGTGCCCTCCTTGAGGACTGTCATGGTAGTGTTTGAGGACTTGCTGGTGTAGGTCGGTAGTAGTGCCTAAGTGGATTCTGCCCTTGTAAGTGAAGATTTTTCCCCGTATCCCGTACTTATCAACTGAAAGTTATCATGTCTGGAATTTGTGTAATAAATCATTCAACATTGAGTCAGTTGCATAATTAGAGGGAATCTGGGAAAGCCAATCCACAAAAGGATAAGATATAGCTTTCAGCATAAATTCTGTGTCTGTCTGTTCTCCATGGATCCGTGAGAGTGCATCAGCTGCGCGGTTCGTTTTCCCTGGTTTGTACTCCACTACCAAGTCATAGCCGAGTAGTTTGGACACCCATTTATGTTGGAAGGGAGTGCCAATCTTTTGATCTAGGAGAAACTTTAGGCTTTGTTGATCTGTGAGAACCTTGAACTGCTGCCCCAACAGATAAGGTCGCCATTTTTTGACAGCTGTAACTAAGGACATGAGCTCTTTCTCATAAGTGGACAAAGCGAGAGCCTTTCCTTTGAGAGCCTGACTAAAAAATGCAATTGGCCTTCCTTCTTGAACCAATACTGCTCTTATTCCTGTCCCCGAAGCATCACATTCCATAGTAAAAGGGTTTAGAAAAATCTGGAAGGGTTAGAACTGGTGGATGATACATAGTTTCTTTGAGGGTTTCGAAGGCCGCAGTGGTGTCATCCGTCCATTTGAAAGCATTCTTCTTAAGTAAGGTTGTGAGAGGGGCAGCAATAGCACCATAATTTTTAATGAATCGTCGATAATACCCCATCAATCCAAGAAATCCTCTTAGAGCCTTCAGTGAAGTCGGTGTAGGCCAGTTTCTCATGGCCTCAATCTTCAAAAAATCAGCTTTTACCCTTTTTTTACTGATCACATGGCCTAGGTAACTTATCTATTCCCTTCCAAATTCGCATTTAGACAACTTAGCGAACAGTTTGTTATTCCGTAGGATTTCAAGTGTCAACTGTAGGTGTTCAAAATGGACAGTGGGGTCTTTACTGTAAACTAGGATATCATCAAAGAAGACAATAATAAATTTTCGGAGATAGGGCTTGAAAATGGTATTCATAAGGCTTTGAAAAGTTGAGGGAGCATTGGTGAGACCAAACGGCATTACTAAGAACTCGTAATGACCTTCATGTGTGCGAAATGTAGTTTTTGCAATATCCTCAACCTTTACCCTAATTTGGTGATACCCCGACCTAAGGTCAATTTTTGAAAAGATCATAGCTCCATGTAATTCATCAAGTAATTCCTCAATGACCGGAATTGGAAATTTATCCTTAATAGTTTCCATGTTCAATGCCCTATAATCAACACACATTCTCCAACTTCCATCAGCCTTTCTGACTAATATCACCGGGGAAGAAAAAGGACTTTGGCTAGGTCTAATAACCCCACTTCTCAGCATTTCATTCACCAGTTTTTCTATCTCATCCTTTTGAAAATAGAGATACCTATAGGGCCTTACACATACAAATTTTGTCTCATCAACTAGGGGAATATGGTGGTCATGGCTTCTAAGTGGGGGCAGGCTTTGAGGTTTCTGAAACAAGTCAGAAAAATTATCTAGCAGGCTCTGGATTTCTGGAATGTGGGGTTTCTGAGGTAGAAGTGAATCAGATTTCTCATTTTGCAATAGTTGCAAAATCAGCCCTCTAGGTGTTCATTTAGAATTTTTCCAGAACTCATTTCCATCCTCCACTGTCCAGTCAGCTGGAGTCACTCCTTTCAACACCACATTGTCCTTCTTCCACTTAAACTGCATGCTCAGGTTAGTAAAATCCCATAGGATAGGCCCGAGTTGTTGCAACCAATTCACTCCTAGGACCATGTCACACCCCCCTAAAGGCAGTAAGTATAAAGGCACTTGAAATACATTACCTTGTATCTTGAGGGTCACCTCCTCACATAAGCCATCGCAAGGAACCTTATCTCCATTAGCAATAGTAACTTGGAGTTGTCCCCCTTCCTGAACGGATAACAGTAGCCTCCGAGCCATTTTTTCATCAATAAAGCAATGCGTACTGCCAGAATCAATGAGCACTATTAGGGTTTGATTGCCTAACTTCCCCATTACTCGCATGGTCCTTGGTGAAGGGGAACCAGTCATAGCACTGAGGGAGATCTCGACTTTGTCATCTTCTGTTATTGCCAAATGCTCTCTTGCCCATTCATCATGGACCTTACCTTTCTCCAACACATGATCAACCCTGAAATTGACACCTTCAAGTAAGAATATCGTTGGTTTTTTGCATCTATGGCCATTGTGCCACTTCTTATCACAATAGTAGCATAACCATTTCTCTCTTCTCTCATTCATTCTTTCATTGGTAATTCGAGTAGTGTTGATGGTATTTTTGGTTGTTGGCTGGTTTTGCTGAGATGAACCTATTTGGTTATGTTTTTGGCTAGAGTTGTGGTTTGGGGGTTGGCTAGTGTTTGAGGAATAGGGTGAAATTCGGGCAGATTTGTGGGTTAAGGCAGTGAACTTTTCTTGCAATTTATCCACTCCAAAGGCTTGGGTGACATTGTTAGGGTTTGCAAGGCGAACAGGAATTTCTAACTCCTCCTTCAAGCCGGCTAGGAAGCAACTAAGCTTATACTCGGCACTCAGATTAGGAAGCCGATTAGATAAGAACTCGAGCTGGGCTTTGTACTCATCTACAGTTGAATGTTGAGACAAGAGTTTGAATTGGGCAGCGGGATCATCATAAGTCGATGGTCCGAATCTCACCATGATAGCCCTTGAAAGGTTCTCCCAACTAGTAAGCTGACCAGCGTTTTCCATTTCCTAAAACCATACCAAGGCTGAACCTTCCATATAGTAAGAGGCTAGCATAATTCGGTGTTGTGGATGGGTGTTATGGATTGCAAAAAAGTGATTTGCCTTGTACAACCAACTCATAGGATCCTCTCCCTCAAATCGAGGAAATTCCACTCGAGGTACTGCCAAGCGAATCCCATGTAAGTCATTGTTACGAGGTGCTAACTCTTCCATCTCACCTCCTTGTTGTCTTTGATTTTGCAGGAGATTGTCAAGCCGTGTGTTCACCCCTGCTAGTTGTTGCATCATCCTCTCTAACGACTGCTGCTGCCTTTCTAAGGTCTGCTGCTGGAGAGCTTGTACTTGGTCACTAGTGCCCTAAGCTTGCTGGAGTCCCACCACCGCGTCTGCTAGTTGGGCAAGACGAGTGCCTTCAGCCATGAGGAACAAGGCTCTGGATACCAATTGCAATGTGCCTCACTGTTTACTGTAACAAATGCTCCTAAAACTGGTCTCTTCGAGGGAACCAAGCCTCCAAATATTAAAGAAAAATTGGAATCAATCAAACTTTCATTTACTTTTTGCATGAGAAAATCCAATTACAACTTTTGATTTCCTAAATACAGCTTGAGAGATAACTACCAAGTCAGTGGAGCTTCCAATCATGGGACACTAACATTTGTGGAATTGAAAAAGAAACTGTTAAAGAAACTACTACTGCTAAAGAAACTGCTACAGATGAACATGGACTTCTAAAAGAATTGTTACTGGAAATCTGGAAAAGAAGATAAAGCATGAAATTAGAATACTGGTTTCTAAGGATCATGTTAGGCCCAAAGGCCCATTTAGAGCTAGGCTCATATTAGGCCCATAACACTTTCCTGTTTGTATAGTATGAAGGTTAAGGTTCCCGAGCAAATATTTTGGGTGTGATTATACCAATCGATTTTGTGCAAAATTGATTGAGACAATATTTTTCTGGGCTTGTTTTATCCTAGAGACGGTGAGGCTGACATAATACTAGCACAAATTTCGGGCATAGCCGTGAAATGACTTAAAGAGAGCGACCTAGTCTGCGACTTAAGCCAACTTCAATTTCATGTTCCTGGTGAACGATAATATTTTTCTTATTTGTGCAAATTGTTCTAACAATAACTACTTCAGGCGTGAGAAATGGCGGTGGGGTGCTAGGGAAGACTGGCACTTCAACAACATGTGAGAGGTGGCTTTCCTTCTTTTCCGTCTACCTCTCACTACAGTCGAGGCTCATAAATGGTTGATGTGTATAAAGAAGAAAACATATTGAGATGATTTTACCGAGTAAATAATTTTGGGTGTGAGTATACCAATCAGTTTTGTGCAAAATCAATTGAGACAATATTCTTTTAGGCTTGTTTTATCATGGGGATGACGATGCTGACTTACTGCTAGCACAAATTTTGAGCAGAACTGCGAAACATCTTAAAGAGAGCGACCTAATCCACGACTCAACCCAACTTCATTTTTATATTCGTGGTGGACGATAATATTATTCTTATTTTTCATATTGTTCCAACAAGCAACAATCACTATTTTCATTCCAAGAGTCTGTCTTAGAATAAGAACAAGCAGCATCACAGTGATTAGAAGCAGAGCTATCGATTGAAAGAGTGTTTTTAAATTGGAGTAAGGCAAAGCTTTCTTCAGGAGAGCATAGATAATGTACTGATGGAGATGAGTGAAAAGAGGAGGAAAAATAACTTGAAAATGCAGTAACATTAATAGAAGGCAAAGCACTTGATATTGCTGCCACAATAATCCCAATGATAAGTGTGGTTTATACCCACTTATTCTTGCATTCTTAGCTTACTATTTTGTTAGTTTCCGTATCATTTAATGTATTTTGTATTTCTTTTATGTTTTATTTGTAGGAAGCATTGATACATGGATCTTGGGCATTTATATCTGTTTTGGGACCATACGGACGCATCAGACGCGTGCGGAAGAGCAGAGACGCAAGACGCAAGAACTAGTGAAAAGAATTCACTGGCGCTGCGGCGCCTGCACGTCCCCATACAAAAGTCCAGTGACTTTGGCACCGCAGAGCCTAAGTCCAGGCTTCACGATGCTGCGGAACGCCCAAAATCACTAATCTTAGGGTTTTTACATGCTTAATGACCCCAAGGCTTTATTATAAATGGATAGGTTCGTCCAAAGTAAAAGGAGGAGGATAATACACATCACAAAACACAAAATACTTATTTTTAGAGAGATCCAAGGAGAATGATTGAAGAGCAACAAGAGGAGACGAATGCGGTGACGTCCGAAGACGAAAGGATTCTATTCGGGTTTTATCTTCTTGTTTCTTTCTTAGAACTCTAATGATTTCCATTAGATTCATGACCTTGTTTTTATTGTTATTATCTTTCATCATGAACTAACTCCTTAATTCTGGAGAATAATGTAATTGATTATTGAACCTTTGTATTGTTTGTCAATTTTGTTATGAAGTTTTATTCAGTTTATTTATATTCTTTTGAGTTTAATGCTTCTTGGTTGCTGGCCACAATTTGAGATGATGCATGTTTAGAATCTATCACTCGGGAGAGGGGATTTTTAATAGATCTAGAGAATATGACCTAGGATTAGAGTTCGGGAGAATCTAGGGGTGGGCATTATCAGATTCGGATCAGATCGGACCGAATCCGAATCCGATCCGATCCGAAATGACCACGGTTGTTTGATTCGATCGGATCGAATCATGTTATCGAACTCGATCCGATAATTATAGGATCGGATCGGATCAGATCGGATTGGTTCGATCCGAATTCGAATCGGATCGAATCGGACCAATTCGATCCGAAATCATCCTATTTCGGATCGGATTGGTCCGATCCGATCCGATTTCGGTGGGTTTGAGTCAAAAAAATCGAGCGGATCGGATTTTATCCGATCCGATCGAATTTTTTTTTTATTTAATATGTATCGACGTCGTTTTGCATATTAAAAAAAAAATTCGATCGAATCGGATAAAATTCGATCCGATCCGAAATCCGTCGAACCGGACCAACAGGATTCGATCGGATTTGCTAATCGGATCGGATCGGATCGGATCCGATGCCCACCCCTAGGAGAATCTATAGTTCCTTTGAGTCGTTTGCATAGAATCACAAAACGTAATAAGTTGTTGATTACTAGATTTTTATAGGGATATCGAAATCTATAGTTAATAATAGTTTCACTGTTACTTGAGAGAGGGAGTGAATACTTAGGATTCTTGACTTATAAACAATACAACTGAACAAGTTAATTGGCATGACAAATACATATGGGATAGCTAGGTGAAATCAGACTCCAAAGTCTCTATCGTATTAGTTCCTCCTATATAACTATTTTATATTTTATTTATTTAATTAAATCGTTATTAATTATTTTCTAAATAAAGTTAGGATTATCAATTGTAGTATTTAGTGTGAATGAACGCAATCCATGTGGGTTCGGCACTCTAAACTCATTTATACTAAAACTTGACACCGTACACTTGCGGTATAATATAAAATATCACAACAAGTTTTTGGCGCCGTTGCCGAGGATTGTTTGTTTAATTCATATTAATACTATTACCAAGTAATCTGAGTTTTAATTTAGATTTTTAATTTTTAATTTTATTTTTAGTTTATTTTTGTTTTGTATTTATTTTGTTTATTGATTTTTTCTTTGTCTTTTGGTGCTTCAGTAAATGCGAAGATCCACAACTATCGACTCGTTCTTTTTCGATCCCGAAATAGAAAAAACAGTGAGGAGATTAAGGAAAGAAAGAAAAATTGAAAAAGAAGCAATGACGGCTGAAAACAGAGAGAATAATCCATGTCAGGTTGCAATTAGAGATCACTTCAAGCCGGTCATAGATGATACCTATTATGGGATTGCCCATAAATCGATCAACGCCAACAATTTTGAGCTAAAACATGCATTGATCAGCATGGTACAAAGGAATCAGTTTGGGGGTTTAGCTGTAGAGGATCCCAATATGCACTTAAGGATGTTCCTGGAGATCGTAGATATCATAAAGATGAATAGCGTGAGTAAATAGGCTATCAGGCTACGCTTATTCTCATTCTCTTTACGGGATAAAGCATGAGATTGGCTTTAATGAATACAGACGGGGAGTATCATAACATGACAAGATATGACCACAGAATTTCTTGAGATGTTCTTTCCACTAGTTAAATCAGCTCAACTGAGGGCAGAAATCAGTATATTTAAGCAGCTGGAGACTGAGACTCTATATGACGCATGTGAGCGCTTTAAGGATCTACTCAGAAGATGCCCACAACATGATTATGTAGACTGGGCCCAGATTCAATTGTTCTATAATGGGCTGAATAGTTCGAATAAGACTATGGTTGATGCAGCAGCTGGGGGAGCTTTATCCAAGAAATCTGCTGAGGATGCCTACAATTTGTTAGAAGAAATGGTCATTAACCATTTTCAATGGCCAAGTATACACACTACGATGACCAAAGTGGTTGGAATATATGAAGTGAACCCTCTTATGGCACTTACAGCTCAGATTTCAACCTTATCAACTCAAGTAGCAGCCCTCACAAATCCACAAGTACATTAATCTATTGAATCAGCGGCGGCTACAAATATGCGGTTATTAGAAGGAGACCCGAACTTTGAGAAATTCCAGTATGTGAACAATCAAAAATTCAACAGCTATAAAGGCAATCATGTGCCCGACTGTTATCTTCCAAACCTGACATATGCTAATACAGAGAATGCATTGCAACCTTCATCGAGCTTTGACTATCAAAGAGCTTAGCAGAAATCTTCCTTAGAAGATTTCATGCACGTTTATTGCTAATACTTCAGTGAAGTTTGAGAAAAATGAGTCAAGGCTGAACAATATTGAAACGCACATGGAAAATATCGGGGCAACAATGAAGTCCTTAGAAACACAGCTTGGGCAGATTACTTCCTCCATGACCAAGCAGCAGTAAGGGGTATTTGGATAAACTGCCACAACCACCAAGCTATCATTTTCATGTCAAAACAGTCAGTGGATACAAAAGAAGAAGTCGTCATGACCATTTGAGTGGTTGCGTCTGGCTAAAGACGTTAAACTTAGCGCTAACAGGGAGGCAACCCTTGCATTTATTTTATTAGTATTTTCTTTAGTTTTAATTTTTATTTTTATTCTGACCAGCAGGAGCCTGATCAACTCCATACACGGTAGTGTTGTTCCTTAATTTTGTTTCTTTATGTTTATCTTTCATTGAGAACAATACAAGTTTTAAGTTTGAGCGTGTGTGTATGTAGTGTTAGTTCCTGTTATAAAAAAAATTATTTTTCTTCCTTGTTAGTAAAGCATAAGTCTAATGATGAATTTGTTTGCTTTAAATGAAATTTTAGAAATGATAAGTCTCAATTGATTTTTATCTGATGCCCTGAGTAGATGATATAGGTTAGACTCGTAAGCACTTAATAATAGGTTTTTAGCAGCAAGAACCTAAGTAGTTAGCAAAGTGACTAGTTGAAGAAATTATTTGTCGATGAATGACTGTTTGCTTATATATCTATCTCAATATGCTATTATTATGATGTATAGTATGATAAGAAAAAGAAACCACTTATAACCGATAAGCGTGAAACTACCCATGGGCGAGTGTTAGGACCACCATGAGGAGAAATGCTACCTTAAAAGGTAGGTGTCTTTGAAAAAAAAAGAAAGAGAAGAAAATAAAAGAAAATAAAATCATAACATATTGGGCAAAGAAAGGCAAATGCAGAATAAATTTGAGATATCTAGGTTAGTTTGACCCATCAGATCTCAATTTTTGAGACGAAATCATCGAGTTAGCTTACTTAGGAATCGAGCTGTGAATAAACCTTTACACACACACTGTGAGTCTGACATAGATGGTTTATTCAAGAACTTGGATTTAAGTCGCAGTTGAGTACTTTGAAGGTTCTCTGATTTCATTGATAAACATTCTTTGAGGACAATTTTATGCGTAACTATCGGGATTATTTTATTTTGCTTTTTATTATTTTCATATTTTTGCATGATTGTGTTTGAATGACGTTTGTGGGTGTCGTTACTGTAAGACCTCACGAGACTATAACTCATCTACTAAGGTCGCCTAGGGGTTTAAAGGCTTGTTGCATACGCTAAATGCAATCGTGATCCCTACGAAAGTGGCCTAGTTAATTTTTTTACTTTTTGTTAATTTTATTAATTTAGTTTTATTTTGTCTTTTGCTCGGGACTAACAAAATCTTAAGTTTGAGGGTGTTTGATAAGTGTGGTTTATACCCACTTATTCCTGCATTCTTAACTTACTATATTGTTAGTTTCCATATCATTTAATGAATTTTGTAGTTCTTTTATGTTTTATTTGTAGGAAGCATTGATACATGGATCTTGAGGCATTTATACATGTTTTGAGATCATACAGACTCATCGACGCACGCAGGAAAAGCAGAGACGCAAGACGCAGGAACCAGTGAAAAGAATTCACTGGCACCGCGACGCCCAACCTCTAGGCTCCGCGGCGCCTGCACGTCCCCATACAAAAGTCCAGTGACTTTGGCGCCGCAGCGCCCAAGTTCAGGCGTCGTGGCGCTGTGGAACGCCCAAAATCACTAATCTTAGGGTTTTTACATGTTTAATGACCCCAAGGCTTTATTATAAATAGATAGGTTCGTCCAAAGCAAAAGGAGGAAGCTAATACACAACACAAAACACAAAACACAAAATACTTATTTTTAGAGAGATCCAATGAGAAATATTGAAGAGCGACAAGAGGAGACGAAGACGGTGACGTCCGAAGACGAAGGGATTCAATTCGAGTTTTATCTTCTTGTTTCTTTCTTATAATTCTAATAATTTCCATTAGATTCATGACATTGATTTTATTGTTATTATCTTTCATCATGAACTAACTCCTTAATTCTGGAGAATGATGTAATTGATTCTTGAACCTTTGTATTGTTTGTCAATTTTGTTATGAAGTTTTATTCAGTTTATTTATATTCTTTTGAGTTTAATGCTTCTTGATTCCTGGCCACAATTTGAGATGATGCATGTTTAGAATCTATCACTCGGGAGAGGGGATTTTGAATAGATCTATAGAATATGACCTAGGATTCTATAGAGTTCGGGAGAATCTATAGTTCCTTTGAAGTCGTTAACATAGAATCACAAGACGTAATCAGTTGTTGATTACTAGTTTTTTAGGGATATCGAAATCTATAGTTAATAATATTTTCACTGTTACTCGGGAGAGGGAGTGAATACTTAGGATTCTTGACTTATAAACAATACAACTGAACAAGTTAATTGGCATGACAAATACATAGAGGATAGTTAGGTGAAATCAGACTTCAGTGTCTCTATCGTATTGGTTCCTCCTATATAACTATTTTATATTTTATTTATTTAATTAAATCGTTATTAATTGTTTTCTAAATAAAGTTAGGATTATCAATTGTAGTATTTAGTGTGAATGACCGCAATCCCTATGGGTTTGACACTCTAAACTCATTTATACTAAAACTTGACACCGTAAACTTACGGTACGATATAAAATATCACAACACCCAACATATTTTCTTTTCAAACAACAAGCCTTAATGCTATTTCTGAGAGAGAAGAAAATTGCAAGCCCTGGCCTCATTGGACCGGCTTTATCAGTAGTTTATACTGCACTTTTTTCCAACTGTTCCATCTTGTCCTCTTCTTTTTAACTACATCTCACACATAACGTTCTGGATTTCATTTCATCTGCCGGCCGGCTGCCCTCTGAAAATCATCTATCTAATATATTTACGTCATTGATCAATGAGTCTAAAAGAAAATAAATGATACAAGAGCAGGCCGGCCGCGGAAAATCATCTATCTAATATTTTTACGCCATTGATCAATGACTCTAGTGCGAGAGAGATCAAAGAAGACAAAAGATACGAGATTGATATATTTAAAAGTAAATACTAATCTTGCTGGCAGTTGGCCTGTGAATCCAGTGCGAGAGAGATCAAAGCCAACTTCATAATCTATCCATGGATCAGTCAAAACATTGGCTTGCACGAGAGAGGAGTAATGAGGAAAATATACAACCTGGCTTTGAGTTAGGCCGTGAAATTCTAGAAAAGGAAGCTAATGAAGGCTTTCTCATACCAACCGTCGTTGACGAAGTAAAAGTTGAACAGCAGGAAGATGGACTGGATGCCCCTCATTCGATTAAGGCATCTCTATGTTGCAATTATAAAATGGGGCTGCTCTCTTATTTATGGTAAAAAAAATAAAAATCAGTCTTCTGTTTGCTCCGGATAATGAATGTTGAATTTTAAATACAATGCTGCTTCTGTGGCTCGGTTATCTTTCTTATCTCCTTGAGTGCATTCTCTTTTCTGTGAATCATTTCAAATTGAATGCCAATTGATTGCTGTTGATTCTGGAAAGCATATTATTTTTATTTTCTGTCAAGATATTTGCCCCTTTTGAGATAGAAATTCCTTGACTCTTCTTCTTTATTTATGTTGATCAGGAAAACCAAATGCAAGCTAGCAGTTGTTTAGAATGATCTTAAACTAATTCAGCAACGAGGAGCAAGAAATTAAATGATCAGATTCAATTACACCTGTTTCCAAATCACTACTTCTCAATTTAATGTCTGAAAACCTTTTAACATTGGGTTCTGTAAGATCT
The DNA here is from genome assembly GCA_019454045.1 of Zanthoxylum bungeanum. Lineage (NCBI taxonomy): Eukaryota > Viridiplantae > Streptophyta > Magnoliopsida > Sapindales > Rutaceae > Zanthoxylum > Zanthoxylum bungeanum. Next base: position 123,908 of record SKCR01030683.1, on the reverse strand, counting down.
GTACCACAAAATTAAGAAGGAAATAAATCTATATCCAAAAATGAAACCCAACATTACACCTATGTTACTCCATTTTTGCGAGTCTTTTAGACCTTGCTGCGCCAGAAGGCCATCGCCATACAGCAAACAGGTTCCTTCCATAGTCTCCAGGCACCTCTGTTTTCCCTTATTGCTTCCATACTCATTTATCATAAAACACTCAAATGGGTACCTGAACAAACTCAGATAATGCATAAAAATCCAGTATTTAGGTATGTCATCCTTTGATATAAAATACCCAGAAAAAAGAAAGTAAGACCCCATTATCCCAGCAATTAGACAGTTCCCCACTATGTAATTTGGAACCAGGGCACTGAAACATGCAACAAAAGAATTAGACATCAAAACTACCAGCCATATCACCAGTGAAAAGTAGAGAAAGCCATCCATTTCCCTCCTCAATCCAACTAGCCAGTACACGGGAATGGCGTAAAGAAGAGCAACAATCAACAGGAAAGGTATGAACACTAGAGTATTTGAAATGACATAAGAATAAATTCTATATGCTCCTCTTGATGTTTCTCTCACCAAGATTTTCCTCTCTTCCAAATAAATTGGTAGTCCTTCTGTTGTCGATGACAGTAAGAAGGTGAGGCTGAAAGCAAAAAATCCTATTTGAGTTTGTAACTTAAGTCTCCTAGGATCATTATTTGCATTCATGAATATAGTTCCAAGCACAACACCAGCTACTACTGATTGTAACATTCTTGCAGCAAAGAGCTGTTTTGTTCTACTAATATTGCTTGAGAATCTCTGAACCAGAATAATAACTTCCTTGAATGGAGGATTAGAGTAATATGTTTTAGTTTCTTCACCGTTCACTAGGCAAAGATTTTTCCTGCTGTTCAAATCCTGTTCGCCGTCTCTATCTTCAATTTCGCTTTCTTCAGAATCTATGACTATTGATACTGTCATTTCAATGGCAAACTCAAGCACATTAACATGCCGCGGAATGGAATGACCTGCAATTCTAAGCCTTTGCTCAAGGAGATCCAGGGATCCATGGTGAAGAACTGTTCCCTTTGATAGTAACAGAATCTGATCAAAAAGCTCCAGGATTCGAAAACTTGGTTGATGGATTGTTAACACAATTGTCTTACCTTGCTTCACAGCCATGTATTTCAACAAAGAAGCTACATTAAGAGCTGATGCTGAATCCAACCCTGAGGTTGGTTCATCAATCAGAAGAAAAGCAGGGTCATGAACAAGATCAACCCCAATTGAAACTCTGCGCTTCTCTCCACCTGAAATGCCACCACCAATTCTGCGATCGGCAACATGCTCCAGTTCAAGCTCCTTCAGCAGCTCATCAACTCTAGCTTTAGCTCTGTCAAGTCGTCCGCCATGCAACCTGAGTCGAGCACTATACGTGAGAGTTTCTTCAACAGTCAGCAGCGGAAACAGAACTTCATCTTGTGTGACATAACCTGACACTCTTCGAAATTGTGTAACATTCATCGGTTGCTCATTGACAAGAACAGAACCAGTGACTCTACTCAGCGGGATCATTCCAGCCAGTATCTCCAACAATGTCGTCTTTCCTGCCCCACTCGGACCAACAATTGCCATGATCTCTCCTGGTCTAGCTTCACAATTAACATTCTTCAAAATGCATGCAGTAGCAGCAGGTTTCTCCTTCCAGCTGCAAAACCAACTCAATTCATCAACCCGCCTCGATAACCTGTAAGTAAGTTTCTTGGTCCTAATTCTATATTGGTGTTTTTGGTCACCTAAATGTGGGGCTTTTATTGGTAACAGATCCATCAAAGAGACTCAGGAAAGAATTAGAAATGGGAAGATGAGCAAACACACCAAACTAGTTCTTTACACTACACGCTAGCAAGCCATAGAGCCACATATTATTTGTTTATTTGCATGCATTAGTGATTTCTTAAGCTTCATAATATTAAGCTTTTATATCCACCTTTTGATAGCCAGATGGGGCAACTTTGAAAGGGCCAGTTGGTGCATTAATGAGAGTTATTTATTTAACCAGTCAAAATTGACAGTTTCAAATGAGTTGTGTCATATAACAAATTGCTGCTAAAGATGAAGTTGTTTTGACTGAGTGTGGGGTTGGTGCTTGTTGCATCACCTCCCATGTGAGTAGTAATTTCGCAGTTACAAGCTTCCTGAACAGCCGTTATTTTGGCAATACCAGGACAAGGGGATTAGGTTGGGGCTTTTCCTAGTGGCCCTTCTGTTTTCACTTGCATACTTTTTATCCTTCATTTTTTTCCCAGAAAAAAAAAATTAATTATACCGATGCAACTGACCGAGTATGATATAAGATGTTATTATCTATATTTGGTTTGTTCAATTAACGGATATGAAAAAATATTTATATTCGGCCTTAATATATTAGGTCTCTTCGAACATCATTTTAAAGGATATCAATATCCGAATTTTAAAGGATATCATTTTAAAAAACTTGATTGGCATTATTTATGAAGTTGCTCTTATAGCCGTGAATTGGAAGTCTAAAGCGGCTTGCTATGATCACCTCAAAGGATATATAATTGTGTGCTTTGAAATCCCATTACAGTTAAAGCTTTACATATATATAATTTAAGTGCATAATGCATCTATGATCATCTGTAGTATTATTTTAACTCTTCTTTCTTACGACAATGAGATTAGAAGACATAAATTTTTTTAAAGAAATCCACCCAATTTGCAATAACATATGTAAAAAAGAAAAAATATATATTTAATATTTTGGTCTCCCCTAGGTTGGCTATTGTAATACACATTTTTAAATTAATTTCAATTACTATTAGTGAAACAAGAAGAGCAAATAAAAGTTGTTTATATTACAAATAATATTTTTGACGGTGGATTTTGGTCTCAGGGCAATATGGGAATATCACTCCCGAGGAAATCCTCATTCAATAGTGAATTTGTTTGGTTATGAGGGACCAAAGGCAAATTTAGCAGAAAACAGATAAATACACCAATCAACAAGAGAATTTAACGTGGTTCGGTGGATTTGGATCCGACCTACGTCCACGGGCACAAACAAGATGATACTTTTATTATTCAAATGCGCTTCTCAGACCGTTCTTTGTGTTTTACAAGTCAGAGCTTGGTGATTCTGATCTTTTTTTATTCTCCCCCTCTTAAGCATACTCTACCCTCCTATTTATAATAGTGCAGAAATCAGATTCCTTCTTTTACAAGGGTTTCCTAGTTGAAACAATTTCCCTTTCCCATAAGGATTCCTACTTTTAAAACTACATTCACTTCTTTTATCATTTTAGGATACTGACTCATCAGTTCTCTTTATGAAAATAGGATAACTTATTATCTTATCTTGTATGGATAGAATGCCTTATCTTCCCGAACATGTCTTGCCCAATGCTCGGTTTTCACGAGGTCGGTCTTCATGTGGTCGGTCATAATAGTATTTTGTACTGAGAATGCTGCTGTCGACCTGATAATTGCCCAGTCATCTTGAACTCAAGTGCTCGGTCACTAACCGTAAAGTTCCCGGCCCCTTACTGTTGACTCTTTAGTGGTCGGGTCGGCATTAATAATCTTGACTGAGAAGTGAATTACCTTTTTTACCCATGTCGTGCTGCTTAAATAACATAGTGCCTGAAAACACCATCAACATCTGTCCCCTAGTTCTCGGTTCCAACGAGTATGCAAGTTGGTGCCGGGAACTATATAAGATGGTGTGCTGATCGCCTTGCTGGTGGTCGCTCCAGAAATCACAGAGAAATTGCCTTCGCCATCAACTAAGTCTTCTGTTTCTATCTTCATATCCTCGGTTATTGGAGATGCTGATCCTATTCAGAACGATTCTCCACCTCAAAGAAAATTGCTTACTTGGGTCGTTCCATCAGGAGATGAAGTTCCTCTTGTTGTCCAAACTAAGAATGACTCCTCCTCTGTAATATCTGTACCAGAGATTTAGAGGTCCTGACCCTGACTGATCCAATTTTGATTGTGAGGAGAAAATTTTACCTCTGAGCTAACGATGATGTGCTCGGTGGCATGTGATCCTGTCTCGAGCTGTGAGAGATGCTCGGACATGGGGGAATGTTACGTCCTCAGTCCGAAGGACTGACTCGTTGAGACACAACTCGACCCCGAATGAAGAGAGACACTTGGATCTGGGGGAATGTTATGTCTCCAGTCCGAAGGGCTGATTCGGTGGGACGTAACCCGACCCCGAATGAAGAGAGGCACTTGGACCTGGGGGAATGTTACGTCCCCAGTCCGAAGGGCTGACTCGGTGGGACGTACCCCGACCCCGAGATGAGAAAGGCACTTGGACCTGGGGGAATGTTACGTCCCCAGCCCAAAGAGGTAGACTCGGTGGGACGTAACCCGACCCCGAATGAAAATAGGCACTTGGACCTGGGGGAATGTTACGTCCCCAGTCCGAAGGGCTGACTCGGTGGGACGTACCCCCCGACCCCGAGCTGAGAAAGGCACTTGGACCTGGGGGAATGTTACGTCCCCAGTCCAAAGAAGTAGACTCGGTGGGACGTAACCCGACCCAGAATGAAGAGAGGCACTTGGACCTGGGGGAATGTTACGTCCCCAGTCCAAGAGGTAGACTCGGTGGGACGTAACCCGACCCCGAGTGAAGAGAGGCACTTGGACCTGGGGGAATGTTACGTCCCCAGTCCGAAGGGCTGACTCGGTGGGACGTACCCCGAGCTGAGAAAGGTACTTGGACCTGGGGGAATGTTACGTCCCCAGTCCGAAGGGCTGACTCGGTGGGACGTAACCCGACCCCGAATGAAGAGAGGCACTTGGATCTGAGGGAATGTTACGTCCCCAGTCCGAAGGGCTGACTCGGTGGGACGTACCCCAACCCCGAGCTGGGAAAGGCACTTGGACCTGGGGGAATGTTACGTCTCCAGTCCGAAGGGCTGACTCGGTGGGACGTACCCAACCCCGAGCTGAAACAAACATCGATCTCGGCGATACAAGAGCAGACCCGAGCCGGAAAGAAAACATCTGACCTCAGCGGAACGAATCCAGCCTTGAGTCGATTAACCAAGCGGCATCGGCGGAAAGAATCCAGCCCCGAGTCGATTAATCAAGTGGGACTTATTCAGAAGGGAAGTGAATCAACCTTTTGAAACCCTACCGAATCTGGCACGGGCGTCCCCTTACCAGACCAGTGAAAAACAAAAACAAATCTCTGGAAAATAAAATTAACAGGCGACTTATCGCTTATCCCAAAACAAAACGTTTCGGAAGTATAAACAACAACACGGATGCCTCAAAACAGCGTCCTGTCCGAGGTCTCTAAAACACAATTCTGAATCTTTCAAGTCAGTGTCCCGGCGAACCAGGATTTGGATTAGTTGAGCGTTTAAATGGTAAGGGCACATCCTCTACACGCCAGGTCACTGTGGAGCCTGTGTATTGCACGAGGGCTCCTCCTTACCGCGCTGGAGCAGGCACACGCTACGGGAGCACAATGCATCCCCATGCTGCGCCTCTCTTGGATCCAAATGATGAATGGATCAAAGAGCGTCCGGGATACTAAGGGCATATTCCTCCTTAGGTCCGGCATCACTGGAGCTAGCAATCGTCACGGGGGCCTCATCACTCCCCGTGCTATGCTTTCCCACGGATCCATTACATCGGGTAAGTGAGGACCAGAGAGTGTTCGAAACATTAAGGGCACATTCCTCCTTATGTTCGGTAATACTGGAGCAAGCAATCGCCACAGGGGTATCATCCCTCCCCGTGCTATGCTTCTCACGGATCCTATGCATCGAGTATGTCCCTGAATATTCCGAGGACCCCGATCTGAAAGAGACACTTGGTTCTGGGGGAATGTTACGTCCCCAGTCCGAAGGGCTGACTCGGTGGGACGTACCCCGACCCCGACCTGAAAAAGACACTTGGACCTGGGGGAATATTACGTCCCCAGTCCGAAGGGCTGACTCGGTGGGACGTCCCCCGACCCCCCGAGCTGAAAAAGGCACTTGGACCTGGGGGAATGTTACGTCCCCAGTCCGAAGGGCTGACTCGGTGGGACGTCCCCCGACCCCGAGCTGAAAAAGGCACTTGGACCTGGGGGAATGTTACGTCCCCAGTCCGAAGGGCTGACTCGGTGGGACGTCCCCCGACCCCGAGCTGAAAAACTAAATGTCCTCGGCGGAGCAAAATCCAGCCTCGAGTCGATGGTTGAAGCGGCCTTGGTGCCAACTGTCTTTTGTAGTGGGCGTCGAGTATGTCCCCCGTTTTTGTATGTGGTTTTCAACTTTGTTTTAAGAAAGCGGATGAAAAATGTTTTATTCATATTTGGGGACATACTGTCCTCCTTACAGTTCTTCTGCGGGATATTTCGAGAAAAAACTTTATATTTGGCTCATTTGTGGGCATTGTTTGATACCGACCGACCACCTTGTAATCCCGGGGCTGTTCCGTTTCTAGTACGTCTGACTCCCGAGTTTTATTATAGTTTTTCCCTGACCGATTAGAATCTCTGGTCAGTGCTATGTGTCCTCTGCCTAGTCGCCATAACTTCATGGTCAATGTATTTATTTAAATATCAATTCCTCGCCAGGTCTTCCATCTGTTCTCGCAGATCCTTGCATTCGTCCGTTGTCTGCCCCCTCAGATTATGATGCACGCAGTAAGACTTCTGGTTCCTTTTATCTGGGGGGAATCTCCTGAGGTCGGGTTCTATCAAGAGGCCTTTTTCCTGTATTTCCATGATGATTCGCCCTGGTGGTTTGCTCAGGGGAATATATGTTTCTTCTCGGACTACATGATTCAACTGGGTCGCGACCCCTCCTTCCTGCTCTCTTCGAGGTATCGGTTTGAATTCTTTGGGTTTTGGATTGAATCTTTTGAATTCCATGTCCGGTCGTCGGAGAGCCTCTGTTCTTGCTGTTCTTTCCCGAATGGCCGTCCCCCTTCGGGAGATCTTTTCTTCGCTTTCTACCAATACAAACTTCCGGGCTACCTCTAGGGCGGTGGCATAATCCGGCGTGTCCTGGATTCTCAGATGAGTCCATAGCCTCCCGACTTTTAGGGCTCCCTTTAAGCTTTCTAGGGCTTCTAGGGACTCATATCCTCCGACTTCCAGTACCATGTTGTGGTATCTTTCAATAAAAATTTTCAGGGGCTCGTCATCTCCTTGCTTCATAAGTCTTAATTCTCCAATCGTCTTTTTGGGAACGCAGACCCCTTTAAAGTGTCGAATGAACGACTTCTTAAGTTGTGTGAAGCCTCCGATGCTCCCCGGAGCCAGACTTCTATACCATAGGATGTCGGGTCCACCTAAAGTTAGGGGGAACACTTTGCAGATGGCATCTCCTACTACTCCCTGGACTTCCATCAACAAGACAAAGCTTTCGATGTGCGATTTCGGGTCAGAGTGGCCTTTGTAGGGTGCCATGGTCGGCATGTTGAATCGTTTTGGGAATTTTTCCGACCTTATTTTTTCCGCGAGGGGAGATTCCTCCTCACCATCCCGGGCATCACTTGCGTCAGCCTTGAGGCCTACCCCCCACTTGGTCATCTCCTTTTTTAACCAAGATTTTATCTCGCTAGTGGTGCTGGCGTGTTGTTTTCTGTGCCTCTCTGTGCGTCCTATGCCCTGGGTGCGGCGTTCCTCATGGTTTGAAATTTCTTGCACATCCTCGCTATATTCCCTGCCTTCTCTTCGGGAGTCTTGGAGGCTATCGTAGGAAGGATTAGGTGACTGTTCTCTTCGTCCTCTTTCCTCCTCTTCCCATGTGTCCCCTATTTGTGAATCTTTTTCTACAACCACAGATTTTATCCCGTAGGGGCCCCTCTTTCTAGGTCCATCGTCTTCACTTGTGTCTATCACCCTTTTCCCTTCTGCTCTTTCACTTTTTCTTCGACTTGTTCCGATGTCTGGTCTCTCGTTGTTCGTTCCCTCCATTCTCTCCAACCGATCCATCATGGATTTCATGCTTTCTTCCATCTTTTTCATCCAGTCTGTTGCTGAACTCCCTGAAGATTGATGATTCCCGCCTTCTGCCATCGTCTTACTACGCGAACCGCTTTTTGTTGAGTTCCCCACAGACGGCGCCAACTGTTGACGGTGGATTTTGGTCTCAGGGCAATATGGGAATATCACTCCCGAGGAAATCCTCCTTCAATAGTGAATTTGTTTGGTTATGGGGGACCAAAGGCAATTTAGCAGAAAACAGATAAATACACCAATCAATAAGGGGATTTAACGTGGTTCGGTGGATTTGGATCCGACCTACGTCCACGGGCACAAACAAGATGATACTTTTATTATTCAAATGCGCTTCTCAGACCGTTCTTTGTGTTTTACAAGTCAGAGCTTGGTGATTCTGATATTTTTTTATTCTCCCCCTCTTAAGCATACTCTACCCTCCTATTTATAATAGTGCAGAAATCAGATTCCTTCTTTTACAAGGGTTTCCTAGTTGAAACAATTTCCCTTTCCCATAAGGATTCCTACTTTTAAAACTACCTTCACTTCTTTTATCATTTTAGGATACTGACTCATCAGTTATCTTTATGAAAATAGGATAACTTATTATCTTATCTTGTATGGATAGAATGCCTTATCTTCCCGAACATGTCTTGCCCAATGCTCGGTTTTCACGAGGTCGGTCTTCATGTGGTCGGTCATAATAGTATTTTGTACTGAGAATGCTGCTGTCGACCTGATAATTGCCCAGTCATCTTGAACTCAAGTGCTCGGTCACTAACCGTAAAGTTCCCGGCCCCTTACTGTTGACTCTTTAGTGGTCGGGTCGGCATTAATAATCTTGACTGAGAAGTGAATTACCTTTTTTACCCATGTCGTGCTGCTTAAATAACATAGTGCCTGAAAACACCATCAACAAATATAATATAATTTTTCCAATTTGATGGCTGAATACATATAATAATAATTTCTAAATTGGTTTCTGTAAGATCTGTACCACAGAGTTAAAAAGCTAAGAAATCGAGACTCAATAATGAAACCCAACATTAAGCTTAAATTAAGACCATGCTGCTTCAGAAAGTCATCACCATATTGATAACAAATTCCTTCAATGGTGTTGAGACTTTTCCTCTTGCCATTTTCGCCTCCATATTCATTTATCAGAATTTAAACAAACTCAAATAGTGCATGAAAATCCAATCCGTAGGTATGTCATCTTCTTAATTAAAAAAACCCAGAAAAAAAAAAAAAAGAAAAAAAAAGATCCCATAAGCCCCCAGATAGGAGAATTCCCTATAATAGAATTGGGCACAAAAGCACCAAAACATGCAAGTATGCAACAAAAGAATTTGACATCAAAATTACTAACTGCACACCAAGTGAAAAATAAATAAATTCACCCATTTCCCTCCTTAAACCTACTAGCTAGCCAATACACTGGAGTGGCAAAAGCAAGAGCCACAATCAAGAAAAGATGAATGGAAACAAGAGTATTTGATATTATGACATATGATGAGATTCTGTTAGCTCCTTTTGAGGTTTCTCTCATTAAACTTTTCCTCTCTTGCAAGAAAAATGGTAAACCTTCTGTTGTAGATGACAACAAGAAGGCAAGACTGATGGCGAAAAATCCCAATTGACTATGTAGCTTAAATTTACTAGGGTCATTACTTGTGTTCATCATAAATAAAGTACCTAGCACAAAACCAGCAAGTGCTGATAGAAATATTCTTGCGGGTTTTGTTCTGAAAATATCTTTGGAAAATCTATGGATTAGTTTGACAACTTCAGTGATTGGATGATAGGTGTAACATGTTTTAGGATTTGCTCTCACAATAGCAAATTCTTCTTCTACGTCACTTTCTATTTTGCTTTCTTTAGCATTTGTGACAACAAGGGTTTGCGATGATTTTTATGCCTCACAAGCAAATGTGTTCAAAACATGATTGATTAATAAATTTATGATTCAATTTTATTCCATATATGTATTTTGATTTATTTTTTAAAATTCATGAAGATTCTGTGATTATTTATGTAGCTTTAAATTAAATATATATGTCTATGTAAAATATTTATTTATGTAGCTTTAAATTAAATATATATGTCTATGTAAAATGTTACATACATCTATATATATATGGATAAAATTTAAAGAGTAATAATAAAAGTTTGTTCATGACTGTGATTTGAAGTTGAGAATCTTCAAAATCCAAAGTCATAAAAGCAATTCATTCTATTATGAATGATATAGTTCTATCCAGATTATAATATGTGGAGACATAAAAATGAATGTATTTTATATAATAAGATTATATTGGACATTATCAAATGAAATTGAAATTGAAAAATTCTAACAATTTTCGTTAAATAAAGAACATAATTTATCATAATGATTGTCATATATGTGATGATCTTAATTCATTGTATTTAGCAAACTGTTATATCATTTTAATTTATTTTTTAATTTACTCGTTAGGATTTTATATTCGTTACATTTCATAAACCTATTATTTTGGGAATGAATTGAATAAATAGCTGAGATTGCTAACCTGATACGATAGAATCCGTTCTTAAGATACCATTATTTGTTGGTTCAAGACCTGAACGATTAGCGCGTAAATCCATAATAGTTATGAATTAATTGTTAACTTGAGAACTAATAGAAGTCGGAGATAAAGATGTAATTGGAGAGATTAACAGATTTTATACCTAGCTCCTTTACGAATCTTTTATGGAGGATCATTACATAGATAATGATTATATCAATGGATGAATACTTTGAGTAATTAATTCTATAATTTTGAGAGTACAATTCTGGGTATTTAGTGGAGTTACTTTAGAATTAATAATTTTGTTTGATTAATAAAAGAGTTTATAATTAATCAACCGAATTGTTGGAACTTAGAATTATAGGTCCATTGGTCCCCTCGTCTTCTTCTATCACTGTTCGAACGATAATAATTGCGAAGAAAAATAATTATGAATTATTTTACACTCTAATTATTCCATATAACTCTTATTTATAAATTATGACAAAAGTTATCTTAATATATTTATCAATAGATAATATATCTATTTATTAATTTATGAAAATTAATATTTGATTAATTAAATTTTAATGTAATAAGATAATATTTTCAAACGTTGAAAATTTTAAAATTTGATTTTAAAAATTAATATTTGAATAATCAAATATAAGATATTAATTTTTCAAACTTATCTAAATTTCAAAAGTTCATATTTTGATGAAATTATTTGAAAAATTAAATATTAGAATTATCTTATTTTGATATATATTAAATGGTTTTGTTTTGATTTTTTGAAAATAAAAATAATTTTAACGACTCGAAATTTCAAAACTCAACTAAAGTAGTAACTTGGCAATTTAGATAAAAATATTTCCCCTAAACGTTAGCGGAAATTCTATAGACGACTTAGTGGGGCAACCTTAAGCCAAGCCCAATTAGCCTTAAGACAGTCTATGGGCCGTGATAAAAAATTATGAGGGGTTTAGCCCAAGTCTAGGCCCAAAAAGAATTAGAAATTTTGTCCAAGTCCTCCATTTTTCTAGAACACTCCATAAGTTTCAAGATTTTCTTCAAATATTTAAATGGATTAGAGATAAAAGAAGAAAGAAAATAACAACTCTCCATTTACCCCATTGGCCGAGAGTTGCATTAAGAGAAAAATATATGATTTCTTTCATTCATTTGTAAATTTCCAAAGACCATTTAGAGTAATCCACCCCAAATCAAACCTAAGAATGAGGAAAGGAAGCTTGAAGACTCCCTTTGTGAGGAAAGAATTTGATTTAAGGTAAGAAATACTTGACTCAAATCTTGGAATTTTAAGTGTTGATGGTTTGATGTTTGTAGTGTGTTGTTGATTAAAAATAATATAATTATTGATGATTGTTGTGTTAAGAAGTTAGTGTTTGGATAATTTCTAGGTATGTCACCCTAGTTGAAGTACTAAGTAAGGATACTAGGATTTGGTGATATTGGGATGTCATAAACTTAGCATGATAATAAACTGAGTGTTTATAATTGCTTTTGGTTGTATAAGAATGGAAGTTGTGAGCTTGATCATTAAATAAGTGAAAGATGGCCTTGGATATAGTTGAGCGTCGCGACACTATTGGGCCAACGTCGCGACATGTAACAAGGTATAGCCTTTGTTTCAGTTCTGATATTTGAGCGTCGCGACGCGAATCAAACCAGAGCCTCTGTTTTGGTTTTGTTTTTTGGAAGTCGCGACGCGTGCCTCCTAGCATCGTGACACGGATGAGAGTCGCGACGCTTGACACCCAGCGTCGCAACGCGCAACGAAAGTTGCTCTCTGTCTTGACCAACCCAGATGAGCGTCTCGACACGCAATACATGGTGTCGCAACTCGTGTTCTATTTTTTAAAAAATCAGTTAGCCAATTCCATTCCATCCTAAGATATTAGTGTTATGGTCGGTGCTCGGAGTGCAAATCCGGATCATATACATAATATTACTTATTTAATGGTAGCACCTCTTGTATTTTATATACATATTTGATCTAATTACTATTAGATATCTAATTACGACTAGATTGAAACTAAATCTGATTTAGTGATACGTGTATTTTAGACAAAGACCCTATGATTTATAATGTAGTGCGCAATTATAACGTAGTTTGTAATTGACATTGAGAAGTGTCACTATAAGTTGTATATCCTTAAATAAAGTTCCTGGTCAAGATTTACTAACACGAGTCGGTTAGTAAAATCTGCTGAGACCAGTACATATCGTATATCGTGACTTGGTCCGATGGTTTATCCCAATGAAGCATTTGTCTCGGGAGACTCGTATAGACATGTAGGTGTTTATTTGATAAACACTGAACGACTCACTAAAGATTTCCTAATATATGATACACCAACGTCAATAGGAATCTTTTCGAGTTGAGCAAGCATAGTGGTCATTCGACTTGAGAAACCACAGTGGATATATGAGTTATCATCCACACTTTGATGGTAGTCACGTCACTGATCTATTTAGATCAAACCTCCACATGTTCGTTGGGTGTGGACTGATGCTCATGATATCAAGTGCGTATCAAGATAGAATATGTCAGTCATATGTACAGGGCATAGGATTCCTACACGTGTTTGCAATCTAATAAATCCATGGCCGTGGTATAATTTCGGAAGCGAGTTCTGTATGGGCCAAATTTGGTCCAAGGGTAAAACTGTCTTTCACCTTAAACCCATCAGCATGTTAGGCCCGAAAATAAGGACCAAAGCCCAAAGAATTATGTATTATTTGATTACAATTAAATCATAAACCCCACCACTCCACTTAACCTAATTCTAGCACTAAACCCCACCACTCCACTTAACCTAATTCTAGCACTAATCCTCACTTACTCCAAAACCATTACCAAATACACCAACATTAGATCATGTTTTATCTATAAATATGAAAAGAATACGGGAAGAAGTCTTTCAAGTCTAATTTCTCTCACCCTAATACTCCATACTCTCAATCCTTCATCCCTTCATATATTACACGGTCCTCACGGCCAAACAAAGGAAGTAGAGGTAATATTCAACCTTGCTTTCCCACTTTACAAATTTATTTCGTGCCACTGACTTGGGCGTCGGAGTATAACCGGTATCCACCACACCGGTGGTAGCCTACTCTCGTCCACTCTACTTTGTTTTTTGCAGGATTGCTAGTGCCCAACTTACAAATTCTGATTGAGGACCCTTGGCGAATTCCGGAGTCCACAATTTGGCGCCCACCGTGGGGCCCTAGCAATAATTTGCAGACAAAGGCTTTCCACCCTACAAACACTCACTGCTTAGTCACTCATGACTTCAAGCAATGAACAAACACCAGATCATGTGGTGGCATAATCAGCCACTCTATAAAACAGTTACAATCAATGGAAGATTAAAACTGATCCATGTAAAACTCCAGTACTAATCTTCAATAGAATCTGGAACATAATTCATTCTTCGGCCACTCAAAGGCGTGAGGTTACAACTTTTCAACTATCTTATCAACCCAATTTCTTAGAAGCATTCAAGAAATATGGAAAGTGAAAATCCACCATCTGGGGACCATCTTTTCCAAACGACATGCAAAATGATAGTCTCATCCAGACTATGTAGAAGTATCATCATCAACCTCTCACTACATGTGAAGATTGTCATACTCTCCTTACGACAAGATAAATGGCTATCAAATCCAGACGACATGGACGGATTGTCACCACTTCTGGATAACTCAGGAAGATTATCATTTTCTCCATTAAACATTCATGGAATGTCATCCATTCCAGCCGACGTGAAAGATGACATAAATTGATGGTTATCTCCTCCAAGATGACACGGGTGAATTTCGATCTTTTTCACGCAACATGAAATAAGTGTCATCTCTTTCAGACGACATTAATGTGATTCTCATCCCCTCCATATGACATGAAAGGCTTCTCATCTCCTCCACACTACATGAGAGTAGAATGAGGAATTTCATGGACTTTAATCCTTTATTCAATAAAATATCGTTGGGAGCAATTGTGAGAGGAATGATGAGCCAAACAATTGGGGATTGGAGACATGCACTCGACAAAGCTCTGTGTATAGCTATCACATGGGAACTTGCTAAGAAAGTGCATATAAGAGGCGACCCCACATGCATCATGCATGGAGTCCATTGACGCAAAAAATAAAATACATGGCTCCAAGAGGATTGCAAGTTGTCCTATGCTCAAGGTACCATTTGATCCCTATCATGCTTCACGTGATTGTTGAAGAAAATTCATCCGACAAAAAGAGCCTCACAACCGACAAGGTGGAGATGAAGTAAGGCCAACTAAACCATGCTGAAAAAGTTGAGTTTGTGTACATGAAGCCCCACGCTACATGAAAAGAAAGAATGGCCCACTCAATAAAGTTTTATGTGCAACTGTCGCATGGAAATTTGCCAAGATAATAATTAAAAGGCGACCCCATGTGTAGAGAAGAAGCCTACTCACATGCTTTTACTATCAAAATGCGTTCATTGTCATGAACTTGATTCTGGTTTGATGAAGCTTCTCTGCAAGCCGGATGAGTCGAATGAATGTGTCCCGCCTATGACTTTCTTAATTAGCCTGTGGATAGAGGCTCAAACGAGCAAAATCAAGCAAATGATTCTCATAATTATAAAAAAAATATAAACAAGCCAACCTTGCCACCAAATTTGCCCTCCAGCCCGTGAGCCCTTGCCAAACCCATCAAGTCGTCGGTCCAAAGCCCACTCAGCGAATAGCCCATCACCTAGCTCGCACGACAATACCAAAAACCACCCAGCTCACCAATTATATGCGTATTGCCGAGAATCCCACATCGCTCATTTCAATAGCCAACATCAAAAACTCTCGCAGTGACCTTAGCCCCACAACGCCCAATGCAACAATTTTTCCCAAACCAAGAACAAAATGTGCCTCTGGATCCCACATCGATTGTTTTGGAATGAATAAAGCCTACCAAGCACAAAAAGCCAAACACATCCTGCCACCACACAAAAGCCACTCCACGTGTAGCCATCATTCGACACTTGCAAGGCTGCCACATGCCACTCTACACACATCAATATGCCAAACCAAGAAGACTACCCGCCCAAAAAAAAAAAAAAAAAAAAAAAATTGGCGTAAAAAAAAAAAAAAAGAAAAAGAAAAGTGGGCCAGAATTTGAAGAAGAAATTAGCGTAATAAAAAAAAAGGAAGCAAGGTGGGGCCAATTTGCTTGTTGTTGACTAAAGAAGAGGGAATTGGCAGGGAGAGAAGATTAAAAATAAGAAAAAGAAATTTTGACAAAAAAGGAAGCATGGTGGGGCAATTTGCTTTGTTGTTTGACTAAAGAAGAGGGAATTGGCAGGGAGAGAAGATAAAAATAAAGAAAAGAAGATTTTGACAAAAGAGGAAGTAGGTGGGGCCAATTTGCTTTTTTGTTTGACGAAAGAAGAGGGAATTGGCAGGGAGAGAAGATAAAAAATAAAGAAAAGAAGATTTTGACAAAAAGAAAGCAAGGTGGGGCCAATTTGCTTTGTTGTTTGACTGAAAAAGAGGGAATTGGAAAAGAAAAGAAGAAAGCAGCCTCATAACTTTCCCCATACTACCACTCGACAAACCCATATTACATCAAAAGCCACCCCATTCACGCCCAAAAAAACAAATGCCAAAGTTTTTAACATGGCCCACGTGAGACTACTACAAAGAACAAGATAATGCATGAGGAGGGAGACTATTTGCCAGCTACCCACGTTGAAAGAAGACATGTGTTGAGAAGAGTGAAACCTTTTCTTAATAACCCATGTGAGAGAGGGAATCAAGCTACCATTTATCTCAAAACAAACAAACAAACAAATTAAGTAGAATAAAAAAATGGCCCATTCACCAATTTTGACAAATGACTCTTGCATGTGCCATGCTCCACCCAACAAAGAAAAGCTGCCGAAGGAAGCTAGCCAACTTGCATAAACCAATGAAAAATGCTTCCTTACTTGCATGGTTCATGAAGTGATCCTACATAAAGGAAAAAATCCTGACAGATGAATCTATCATCCATTCACAATTGAACCTCACTTTTGTAGCATGAAACCAAAACTAAGCAACAAAACTTCATCCTTTGAATATAATAGCTCAAGCTTTGTAGATTAATTTATTGAGCACACTTTTTAGCTCTCAGGGACATGGAAAGATTTTCATACGACGAGGTGAATGGCCATCAACTCCAGGCTGCATGGAAAATTCCAATCTCTTCCAGACTACTTGGAATGATTGTCAACTCATCCAGACTAAATCAAAGGTTAGTTATCATCTCCATGCTACGTTGATTTAATATTGCCAACTCCATACTACATAGAGAATATTTTATCATGCCTAGTAGAATGAAGAACCCCCTTGGTCCAATCGACCAACCTTTAGGTAGTATGGAAATTCTATATGACTTTCATCAAAGTTTATTCCATTGTAGTATCAATAACATTATTTAGGTCTTGTATAATTAGTAATGACCTTGATAGGCATCCATCTCTTTCATACTACATATGAGGATAATCATCTCCACACTACGTATGGAGATTATCATCCACTCTAGACTACATGGATGAATTTCCATAAACTCTAGAAAGTATTGGTAAAGCCCCATGGACCTTCATCAGGTTCATTCGACTATAGCTTCATGAACCTTCATCAGTTTCATTCGACCGTAGTCTCCTGACCTTCATCAGGTCAGGTAGAATGAAGATTCACATAGACCTTCATCAGGTTCATCGACTATAGCTTCATGAACCTTCATCAGGTTCATTCGACCGTAGTCTCCTGACCTTCATCAGGTCAGGTAGAATGAAGATTCACATGGACCTTCATCAGGTTCATTCGACCATAGCTTCATGAACCTTCATCAGTTTCATTCGACCGTAGTCTCCTGACCTTCATCAGATCAGGTAGAATGAAGATTCAAATAGACCTTCATCAGTTTCATTCGACCGTAGCTCCTTGGATATCCATCAAGTCCATTCGACAAGTCCAGTCGACAGTAGTCTCATAGAATGGAGATGACATTGATGGTTTTAATCAAGTTTAACTATTGTAGTCTCTTGGACCTTCATCAGGTCCATTCGACAGTAGAATTGTAGAAGTGTAAAGATTGATAACCTTGACTGATATTCTTCAAGTCCATTCTACCATAGTCTCATGGACCTTCTACAGGTCTAGTATAGTGAGTAATGACTTCCTTGGACCTTCATCAGGTCTATTCGACAACTCCATTCGACAATAGTCTCGTAGAATGGAGTTGACATTGATGGCTTTCATCAAGTTTATCAATTGTAGTATCTAGACCTTCATCAGGTCTAGGAGAGTGAGTGATGAATTCTTTGGACTTTCATAAAGTCCATTCGACCGTAGTCTCTTAAATCCTCATCAGGAGAATGAGTAGTAACCTTGATAGACATTCATCATGTCCATGCGACATGTTCATTCGACAGTAGTCTCGTGAACTTCATCAGGTCTTGTAGTTTGAAGATTCGTTAGGTTCATTCAACTGTACCTTATGGACCTTCATCAGGTCCATTTGATAGTCCATTCGACAGTAGTATCATGGACCTTCATCAGAACTAGTAGTATGAGAAGGAAACTCTCATAGATATTCTTCAGGTCTGGTAGAGTAAAAATCCTCATTGACTCATATTGGATCATGTAGAATGAAAAATGGAGACCCTCGTGGATCTTCATCATATATGGAGTGTGTAGACTCCCCTAGTCTTTGGACCCGTAGTATAGGGAGTATCCTGACCTTCATCTGGTTCAGTCGACTAGGGACATTCCCCATAGACTCATGTAGAGTCAATTGATCATCCTGATCATCATCTGGATCAGTCGACAAGGGACATTCCCCATAGACTCATGTAGAGTCAATTGATCATCCTGATCATCATCTGGATCAGTCGACAAGAGACATTCCCCTAGACTCATGTAGAGTCAATTGATCATCCTGATCGTCATCTGGATCAGTCGACAAGGGACATTCCCCATAGACTCATGTAGAGTCAATTGATCATCCTGATCGTCATCTGGATCAGTCGACAAGGGACATTCCCCATAGACTCATGTAGAGTCAATTGATCATCCTGATCGTCATCTGGATCAGTCGACAAGGGACATTCCCCTAGACTCATGTAGAGTCAATTGATCATCCTGATCATCATCTGGATCAGTCGACAAGGGACATTCCCCTGGACTCATGTAGAGTCAATTGATCATCCTGATCATCATCTAGATCAGTCGACAAGGGACATTCCCCATAGACTCATGTAGAGTCAATTGATCATCCTGATCATCATCTGGATCAGTCGACAAGGGACATTCCCCTAGACTCATGTCGAGTCAAGTAAACTCCTGAACCACCGTTTGGTTCAGTCGACAAAGACATTCCCCTAGCTCTTGTCGAGTCAAGTAAAATCCTGAACCACCGTTTGGTTCAAATTGACAAGGGACATTCCCCTGGACTCATGTCGAGTCAATTAAACTCCTGAACCACCGTTTGGTTCAGTCGGCAAGGGACATTCCCCTGGACTCATGTCGAGTCAAGTAAACTCCTGAACCACCGTTTGGTTCAGTCGACAAGGGACATTCCCCTAGACTCATGTCGAGTCAAGTAAACTCCTGAACCACCGTTTGGTTCAGTCGACAAAGGACATTCCCCTAGACTCTTGTCGAGTCAAGTAAAATCCTGAACCACCGTTTGGTTCAAATTGACAAGGGACATTCCCCTGGACTCATGTCGAGTCAATTAAACTCCTGAACCACCGTTTGGTTCAGTCGACAAGGGACATTCCCCTAGACTCATGTCGAGTCAAGTAAAACTCCTGAACCACCGTCTGGTTCAGTCGACAAGGGACATTCCTCTGGACTCATGTCGAGTCAATTAAACTCCTGAACCACCGTTAGGTTCAGTCGACAAGGGACATTCCCCTAGACTCATGTCGAGTCAAGTAAACTCCTGAACCACCGTTTGGTTCAGTCGACAAAGGACATTCCCCTGGACTCTTGTCGAGTCAAGTAAAATCCTGAACCACTGTTTGGTTCAAATTGACAAGGGACATTCATCTGGACTCATGTCGAGTCAAGTAAACTCCTGAACCACCGTTTGGTTCAGTCGACAAGAGACATTCCCCTAGACTCATGTCGAGTCAAGTAAACTCCTGAACCACCGTTTGGTTCAGTCGACAAATGACATTCCCCTAGACTCTTGTCGAGTCAAGTAAAATCTTGAACCACCGTTTGGTTCAAATTGACAAGGGACATTCCCCTGGACTCATGTCGAGTCAATTAAACTCCTGAACCACCGTTTGGTTCAGTCGACAAGGGACATTCCCCTAGACTCATGTCGAGTCAAGTAAAACTCCTGAACCACCGTCTGGTTCAGTCGACAAGGGACATTCCCCTGGACTCATGTCGAGTCAATTAAACTCCTGAACCACCATTTGGTTCAGTCGACAAGGACATTCCCCTAGACTCATGTCGAGTCAAGTAAACTCCTGAACCACCGTTTGGTTCAGTCGACAAAGGACATTCCCCTGGACTCTTGTCGAGTCAAGTAAAATCCTGAACCACCGTTTGGTTCAAATTGACAAGGGACATTCCTCTGGACTCATGTCGAGTCAAGTAAACTCCTGAACCACCGTTTGGTTCAGTCGGCAAGGGACATTCCCCTGGACTCATGTCGAGTCAAGAAAATCCTGAACCACCGTTTGGTTCAGTCGACAAGAGACATTCCCAGAGACTCATGTCGAGTCAAGCATACTCCTGAACTACCGTTTGATTCAGTCGACAAGGAACATTCCCCTGGACTCATGAACTCCTGAAATTCTATTTCAGTTCGGTCAAAAAAAAAAAACACGTACTTCATGACCCTAGATAAATCAAGAAGCTAATATGCATGCAAACAGAAACCTACGTTTTTGTATATATTTTGACACGACATTTGGCAGAAAGTAACACACTCTTACGCTCTTTTTTCATACAACACGGATAAATATACTCTCTAAAGCAAAAATTCTTTGACTTAGAGAGTAAGAGACAAACTGTATGGGCCAAATTTGGTCCAAGGGTAAAACTGTCTTTCACCTTAAACCCATCAACATGTTAGGCCCGAAAATAAGGACCAAAGCCCAAAGAATTATGTATTATTTGATTACAATTAAATCATAAACCCCACCACTCCACTTAACCTAATTCTAGCACTAAACCCCACCACTCCACTTAACCTAATTCTAGCACTAATCCTCACTTACTCCAAAACCATTACCAAATACACCAACATTAGATCATGTTATCTATAAATATGAAAAGAATACGGGAAGAAGTCATTCAAGTCTCATTTCTCTCACCCTAATACTCCATACTCTCAATCCTTCATCCCTTCATATATTACACGGTCCTCACGGCCAAACAAAGGAAGTAGAGGTAATATTCAACCTTGCTTTCCCACTTTACAAATTTATTTCGTGCCACTGACTTGGGCGTCGGAGTATAACCGGTATCCACCACACCGGTGGTAGCCTACTCTCGTCCACTCTACTTTGTTTTTTGCAGGATTGCTAGTGCCCAACTTACAAATTCTGATTGAGGACCCTTGGCGAATTCCGGAGTCCACAAGTTCCAAGTGTTATTTAAAGATCATAAATTTGAAAGTCTACTGTATTATACCATAAGGATTTGACATTCTTATCTATATCCCATGTATAATATGGATAGCCTGTGACGGAGGGATTATATGTATGCAATGACCTCGACTTGCATAGTTTAGCGAGATTATCTGTGGTCGTCATAATTCATGAGTGGGTGAATTATGGATACGAAATTGGATTCTGTGACAGATAAACCTAAACTTAGAGAGTCTCACAATATGAAGTGTACTCGTTGAGAACTTGGGCAACGCGTTATGAATAATATAGATTATTCATAATACTTCACCGAATTAAATGAGTTAATTTGAATCATTTAAATGATTAAACGAAAATACATGCATTAGGGGCATTTCGGTCAATTAATAATTAATGTGTATTTGTATTAGATACAAGATTTGATTTGATATATATTAATTATTTGTCAAATAAGACTTTGACACATGCCATTAATATATGTATTTATTATTTAATATAAATAAAAATTCATATATGATAATAATTATATTAATTAATAATTTAGATATTTAAATGTTAAATATTTGAATAATTAAATAATATCTATATTACATAAATGTTATGCAATATGTTTGATTATTATTGGTTATATGTGGCATGATTTTAATTAAGCTTGAAGTGTGCAAATTTGATTTTTCAAACTTAAAGATTATCTTTATTTAATTAGATTAAATTGTACAAATGACTAAAATACCCCTAGGTCGGTTTTGGCTTGAATTTTAAAGTGAAAATTTTATTTTTCATTTCATTCTCCAAGCCTTGGCCAAAACCTCTATTAAAGAAAGCTCTCAAATATTTGTTTGAAGAAACAAAGAAGAAAGTGAAGAATTCAAGGAAAAGCTTAAAGAAAGTTGAAGATTAGTAGGTAATCTTTAATATTCTTAAGTGAAGAAAATCAGTTTCTTATTCTTGAATTACTAGAATGGTTCTAGGGTTTATTTACTTCATAGAAATTGAGGCTTTTTTATTTGGAGGATGAATTTGGAGGCTAGATGCATGTGTGAAGTTTGTTTGGATGCTACTAGTGTAATATTGATTCAATTTTATCATTTGATGACTGTTGTCATTCTAGAGTGTTATGACCATACTTGTAATGCCTATAATTATTATTGGGTGCTTCATTGGTGGTGGCTTGAATTGGTGTTGTGATTAATGTTAAGAAAAAATGGATTGAAGCATGAAATATCGATATTTTTGATTTCTGGATCAGATCTAGAAAATTGGGTTTATGGTGATGAAAAATATGCCATATAAATGTATTGGATGTGTTTTGGGTATTTTAACAATTTCCAGAAACTATTTCGGAGTTGAAATATGCGAAAACGGTGAAAAACGGCGTTACCGGCTGACTTTTGAGCCAACCTGGTGACGGCTGCCCAAACAGTGAATTGGTCACTGTTCGGGCAGCCCATGAACTGCCCTAGTACTTTTGGGGCTGACTGAGCAGCCCTCATGTGCATTGGGTGGTCGGTTCGGTCAAAAACGTGTTTTATGCCATTTTGCGGGAAAATTTTTTTGTAAAAGTTTCGCGATGCTTCTTAACTATTTATGTCGTTATTTGATATCTAATAAATATGTTTAGGTGAAATATGAATGAATTATTCATATTGGATATTGAATAATTTATTCGGTAATTTAAAAAGTTTTAAAATTACGATTTCACCTGAACCACGATCTTCCGCTCCGCCAGCGCCAAAACCCCAACAAAAATGGTATCAGAGCAGGTCTGGTCCTTCATCCATTATATTTTTCATGCTTGATATATGATATATAATCCAATTTTGATGTTTGCACGTGCATGTAATTTATATATTTTTTGAATTTTCAGTTCTACGCTAACGGGAAACGTAACAAAAATTTAATGGTTAAGTTAAATTATGTTTTATGAGGTAGAATTGAACTGTTTAGAAATTGATCTAGATTTAACTATGTATTTGATGTAGAGCAAAGCTTTCTTGAGGAATATCCCCGCTTAAATAAGGTAGTAAAGTGATATGTATTGAATGCATGTTTCTTGGTCCATCTTGTCAATACGGTTTATGGGTATCTTTCTATGGCTGCTTTCGAGAAAGTGCCAAAGTAGAGAGGGTGTAGTTGATAGAATTTTATTGATGCCGAATGTATATTTGATACTAGACAAATTCAAGTGAAAGTGGAAATCCTGAACATGCCAAAGCTGTCAGGACTACATCCGTAGCTTGAGTTTGTCATTGGCAAGTGAAGCCTTGATACGCCTCCTTGTGAACGTGCCAAAGCTGTCATAACGAGAAACGGTCAGGACCAAAATCAGGAGTCACAGTGAGTGTGATTGACAATGATTTATCTACCTAATGAATATATGTAGGCGAGATCGTGCCAAAGCTGTGAGTCGAAATATATTCATAGGGTCAACTTCTCACTATAGAATTCGATTTAATTATTGAATTCCCATTTTCCGTTGGGGATTACAGTATTACGTAAAGTAGTGGGAGACACTGTTGGGTTAAAAATCCATAACTAATGTAGTGCGTAATATTTTGAAAATTGATGCTTTTGTTTTCCTTTATTTTATATTGTTAATAGAATTAAACTTCTAATCCACTACATACATATTATTTGAATATATTTTCTGACTTCACTTATGGTTGCGAATTTCTAGAATAGGTTCTAGAATGTAAGTAGACTTGGATATTGTTAGATTAGTCAAAACCATCGGGAACTATTGTTCCGATTTTCTTGAAAATCAAGAAGGTTAGTGACTTAATTGCTAAGTCACGATAGGTAATCCAAATAGATATCTATTTTAGGATATAATTGTCTAGAGAGAATATTTTCTTGTGTAGTAAGAATTGACGTGAATTAGTTTATATCTCGAGATTCTTGACTGGCATTAAGAAAACTCCATTAGGTTTTTGTTTATCTAATAATGACGTTTCTTGGCTTTAGTGACTTTAGAAGTCACGTGTTTGACACAATTTACTAATCAATTATTTACAATTGTTGTGAATAATTGAAGGCAAATTATAAAGCTAAATAAATGAGATGCATATTGTTATGTGTAGAGAATACGATTCTCACAATACGACAACTGTAGGTATTGGATACCAGATCTCTCATCTAGTTATTTAAAATAATGTTTAATGATTGTTTTGATATTTGATATCAAAACTTGTGACTATTGGATAATTAATTGTTCTATATAAACAGTTGTTACATATTTTAATATGACTAGTAGTGTCATTTATAAGAAGATAAACATTAAGGAAATATTTAGTTAACTAAATAACTTATAACAGTGTTTTATGAGCTTTTATCACATAAGCATTAGATGCTTATTTCGTATGGTAAAGGATGGTCTGATATAAGATCACACTATATATCCTTATCCATTTAATGAATATTGTATTCAGGATGTGATTAAATCTTATTTAACTAATGATCGTAATTGGACCACAGATTTATTAAATTAATACATTGGATGTATGTAGTTTAATGAATTAGAAATTACCTGAGATAATTTTTTTTTCTTCGTAACTTAGTTAATGAATTTTCATGACTTAGTTGCGTGTTTCAAATAGAATATATATATTGAACGTCTTGAATGGTTCGAGAACGTTCAATATGTTTCTGATGAAATGCGGATAAAATATTTTGAATGGTTCAAAGATATTATATTTGAAGTGTTGAAAACTATATTTTAAAATTCATCGAGAGTTTTTGAATTGTTCAAGGATGTTTGATATGATCAAACATATGAATTTATGGCAAATAGTTCTAAAGTTATTTAATGAATGTGATTCTTACTCAATATTATTCTTCTACAATTCAATCGTGATAAAATTGATCAGTGAGAGAAATTAAATCTTATATGATCTGATTCGTTTGATATTCAGTGTTACCGAATTAGTTTTCAATACTCTTGGGGATATGCTCCGGTAACACTAATTCATCTTTTTAATTAATGTTCCATTAGTTTCTATAGTTACGTATATGACATGTATAACTAGAAAATTCGAATCTTAAAAAGTTTGATATTTGAATCTTTCTTTTATATAATGGTTGTATAATTTAAAGTACTTGCGCCTCGGAGGTACAAGTAAAAGTTTATCATTTGTTCTATTTAATAGAATATTGTATTCTATTTGAGGGAATATCTTTTCTACGATCTCGAGTAATAAAATTATTTTTATTATTTGGTGTATAACATCAGATGTTGACCAATGTAGAAAAAGCTTGACTTAGTGAAGTAAAATATGAGAGTGATAAACTATAAATGGAATTACGTAATTAATAAGATGAAAAGACCCTTAGATATCTTCCATATAAGTTCAATATGATATCAGAATCATTTACAAAGTATTTGATGCTTAATGATTCTGTTGTTTTCTTATTAAATAAACTTATCCTATAATTTATAATGGGAGCAATATTCGATATTGATTTCGGAAATTAGCATTAAACAATAGATCTAAGATTGTTCGTAGCTTACTATGATCAAGTTTTGAACTTGATGGAGCTCTCGTTATGAATCGCTCATAAAATGTGCAAAATTTTTTGCGCAGCAAAAGCAAAGTGAGCTTGTTAAAGATTTGACCTTTATAGTATGACACTGTGAAAAGTTATACTCAGTAATCTATTGTAGATTCTGAGAAAACTTGTCTCTAGTCGCAATAATTGAACAATTAAAGATCTGTTGGTTAATGTTGATATTAAACTATTGTAGACACTGTATTTTTGCATATAAGCCCGGTGATGAGTCTCGTATGGAGACACTACCTCTTTAGTAGTGAAAGCTGCGGGAAACGGACGTTGGAAGGGTAAAGTTGAAAATTAGCATTTTGTCAGATTTAACTCGCTTGTTTCGCTTCGGGTTCGCTTGTTGGACCTCTGTTTTTAAACACACCAAGCCCAATCCAAAATAATTAAAACATTTAAAATGCATGTCACAAATTAAATTAAAACCAATTAAATTAAACTTAAATTAAATTAAATTAAAACACATGTCACAAATTAAATCACCTTCCTAAATTAAATTAAATCTCTTTCCTAAACTACATAAATCACCTTCCAAAACTAAAGAAATCATTTCCTTATAACAAACTAATTAGATATTCCCCATCAATACACAATTCTTCTCCTTCTCAAATAAGAAAAGTCCTCACCTCTTTGCCTATAAAAAGAACCCCTCACCAACACATTCACCCTGGCTCATTCTCACACCTAAAACACTTGGCAGTAACCAGAAAACCCTAAGCCATACACGCAGCCTCTCATTCTTCTTAACTCTCGGCACGTCTCCATAACCTCAAAAGCCACCACTCTTATTCACCACAAACAACAAAAACCACTCACAAAACGCATCTGACCATGTAGTACCCTCCACTCACTTAGCTTCATCACGCCCCTCACCCCATTGACCATACGTAGCCTTAACGCATCAGCACTAAAACTACACACATAAGCCATCTAGCCCCCACACACATTAGCCTCAGCTCACGCACCATAGCCCTGTCTTCAACACGCCACATACACCTTCAAAGCCACATGTCTATCTTCACGCACAACACTACTCCATGCCAACACCTTCACAGCCTGCCTCACACGTAGCCTTAACGCAAAAATCAAAAGCCATTCACGCATAAGCCACTACCACTCTCACTTAAACTCACGCACACAGCCCCCTTAAAATTGCTCAAATTACCGCACATTAGACTCAAAAAACTGCACAAAAACTCCCCTCAAAACCGCATAAAATAGCACCCCTTTTACCCTCCAAAAAACAGCCCAAAAACTACCCAGAACAGTGACGAAAACTGCCCCCAAGCCAGTCCAAATAATCCACAAAACAGTCCCCTAATTACCAAAAACAGTGACCAGAAAATACAACAAAACAACAGTGAAATGGAGTAAAGACAGCAGCCCGAATAGCAAAAAAGTGAGGAAAGACGTTGAGTTAGTGAACCAAAAGAGTTGCGGATCATTCACCCTTCCAACGGACGTGTAACGCCCTTTCTTGAGACGAAAAAAGAGGTTAGACCTGAGGGCACCCTTTTATTTATTGTCTTTCGTTTATTTTATTTATTTTAGAAATATTATCGCATGAGAGTCGTTTGAGGCATGATGTGATTGTTGGATGAGCGGAACGTAAATTCTATAGCCGAATCCGAATGGACGGTAGTGCGGTTTGTACTCGGGATACAATGCCACATACCACTTAAGAGATACGTATTTCGTCTCATCCAAACTTGTGTTTGAGCATGTTGTAGTTCGTAGGTTATTTATTTGTTATTAAAGCATGATTAGGTTGTTAGCATGTCATTTATCTTAAGCATGATTTAGTCGATAGAAAGTTATTTCTTTATGCATGATTAAGTTGTTTTCATATTAGGGATTTAATTTATATTTATGCTTAGATTCTTATTTATTTTTTGCATTAGATAATTGAGCATGCTTGTGTGATGATTGTATGTCATTGCGTGTTTGCCGTTATGACAACTTATTTTTTCAAGCATGCAAACTTAGATATAGGATTTATTTTTATGGAACATGAACTAGATATAGGTTGTCCTTGAGCATGTTGCGTAGATTCGGTTAAGATATTGCACAAATCATATCATTACAAGTAGAATTAAGTAAGGGACCATTCCGAACCCAACGGTTTGAGGTCTTCCCTTGCGAGGGGTGAGTGCAGCCTTAAATCTTTGTCCTGGTTCACACCGGGTGGCGACTCCATGTTATTTCGTACCCCCAACTAGGTCGCGAGCCTAGAATAGCGTTGTCAAGTTCTGTGTCCTACAACTATGTATTTTGGCTAAAGAATGCAAAGTGGCGTTCTTGAATGGTTTCTTCGAACGAGAGATCCATTGTGGTTTCTTTATTTTGAAAAGTTCATTCTAGAATGGCCATAGAATTTTTATTTTGCTAAGATCACAGTTTGATATACTAGCTTATAGAGCCTATTGTAGACTCAGATAAGCTTTCCGGAAATCTGTGTTTTCTAATTTTGATAGCAGTCAGATTGTCTGATTTTATCAAAGCATAAAGAATACACATATGATAATATGGTCAGTGGGAGCATACAAATTTCTTTTTAGTGTTATATATCTTAACGATATTATCATTACTAATGTAATAATGAGATGTTTATAAGGTAAAAGAGTTACCTAAGTATTCTTTTCTCCGTGAAAGCAGTGAGAGTAGTCTTTGTTATATTTGATATAAAGTTTTATATATGATATAAACAAATGGACTTGTGAGATACTCCTATTAGTCGTACATTAGATATGATCTAATAAAGGACACATAAAAAAACTATATGTATGACAGTTAGTATAACTATTTGACAGTTAGTGTGTCTCTTGTATATAATATTCATCTTTCATAAAGGATGATTCCTTTGTCGAAAGAGAAATTGATTAGAATGTCTAATCAATCTTATGCATTATAGGATGATGGCATAATGAATAATATATCATGTACAATTAAAGATATTAATTTAATTGTAATTGTTACGAGTTATTTTGATATATTGTAGACAATAGGATGTGTCTTGAAATATGTTTTTTGTTATCTTTGAGATATTAAGAACAAGTTTCTTATTCATGGAGAATATAATCTGCAACCATTAGGATCAAATTAGTTTTGAGTCTAATTATGACGTTGGACAGTCTACATCATATAGAGTCAGAAAAGATGCAGTGGGAGTGTCACAAATGATTCTACTATGATAGTGGAATTATTTTTAACTTATGAAGTATTGACTTATGAAGCTACAAATTGACCTTATAGATTAGAAGCTATGATATTAGTGTTGTGTTTGCGATTGTCTCATAATATTTGGATTTGATCTCTAAATACATATACAACTTAGTAGCTATAATACAATATTGATATCGCATCTGAGTCATATTGATATAGAACTTAGGTTTTACAAAATATGAATGATGTTGGATAAGGGAAACGATTGGGTTTGTTGGACAAACTCAATATGTTAAAGCGGACTTACTTATTATTGCCTACCTCTTGAGTCCTATGTGAGCTTTTGAGGGCCATGAGTATGTGATACACATTGAGATGTGTATATGATACTGTGGATTGACACTTGAGCAAATGAGAGAAATTGTTAGTGTTGGTGCTCGAAGTGCCAATACAGATAGTATTTATGTCCTATTCATGAATACGAACAATGCATTTTTCAATAATATTACTTATTTAATGGTAGCACCTCTTGTCTTTTATATACGTATTCGATCTAATTACGATTAGATATTTAATTATGATTAGATTGAAACTAAATCTGATTTAGTGATATGTGTATATTAGACAAAGACCCTAGGATTTACAATGTAGTACGCAGTTACAACGTAGTTTGTAATTAACATTGGGAAGCGTCACTATAGGTTGTATATCCTTAAATAAAGTTCTTGGTCAAGATTTACTAACACGGGTCGGTTAGTAAAATCCGCTGAGAACAGTACATGTCGTATATCGTGACTCGGTTCGATGGTTTATCCCAATGAACCATAAGTCTCAGGAGACTCGTATAGATATGTAGATGTTTATTTGATAAACACTGAACGACTCACTGAATATTTCCTAATATATGGTACACCAACGTCAATAGGAATCTTCTCGAGTTAAGCGAGCAAAGTTGTCCTTCGACTTGAGATACCACAGTGGATATATGAGTTATCATCCACAGTTTGATGGCAGTCACCTCACCGATCTATTTAGATTAAACCTCCGCATGTTCGTTGGGTGTGGACTGATGCTCATGATATCCAGTGCGTATCAAGATAGAATCCATCACTCCTGTGTACATGACATAGATTTCCTACACGTGTTTGCGATCTAGTAAATCCATGGTCGTGGTATAACTTCGGAAGCAAGTTCCGAGTGTTATTTAAAGATCGTAAATTTGAAAGTCGACTATATTATACCTTAATGATTTGATGTTCTTATCTATATCTCAGGTATAATATGGATAGCCTATGACGGAGGGATTATACGTATGCAATGACCTCAACTTGGATAGTTTAGCGAGATTATCTGTGGTCGTCATAATTCATGAGTGGGTAAATTATGGACACGAAATTGGATTCTGTGACGGATAAACCTAAACTTAGAGAGTCCCCCCAATATGAAGTGTACCTGTTGAGTACTTGGGCAACGCGTTATGAATAATATACATTATTCATAATATTTCACCGAATTAAATGAGTTAATTCGAATCGTTTAAACGGTTAAACGAAAATACATGCATTAGGGTCATTTTGGTCAATTTATAATTAATTTGTATTTATATTAGATACAAGATTTGATTTGATACATATTAATTATATGTCAAATAAGACTTTGACACATGTCATTAATATATGTATTTGTTATTTAATATAAATAAAAAAATATATATATGGTAATAATTATATTAATTAATAATTTAGATATTTAAATGTTAAATATTTGAATAATTAAATAATATCTATATTACATAGATGTTATGCAATATGTTTGATTATTATTGGTTATATATGGCATGATTTTAATTAAGCTTGAAGTGTGCAAATTTGATTTGTTAAACTTAAAGCTTATCTTTATTTAATTAGACTAAATTGTACAAATGACTAAAATACCCCCTAGGTCGGTTTTGGCTTGAATTTTAAAGTGAAAATTTTATTTTTCCTTTCATTCTCCAAGCCTTGGCCAAAACCTCCATTAAAGAAAGCTCTCAAATATTTGTTTGAAGAAACAAAGAAGAAAATGAAGAATTCAAGGAAAAGTTTAAAGAAAGTTGAAGATTAGTAGGTAATCTTTAATATTCTTAAATGTAGAAAATTAGTTTCTTGTTCTTGAATTACTAGAATGGTTTTAGGGTTTATTAACTTCTTAGAAATTGGGCCTTTTTGATTTGGAGGATGGATTTGGAGGCTAGATGCATGTGTGAAGTTTGTTTGGATGATATTAGTGTAATATTGATTCAATTTTGTCATTTGATGATTTGTTGCCATTCTAGAGTGTTATGACCACTCTTGTAATGCCTAGAATTATTCTTGGGTGCTTCATTGGTGGTGGCTTGGATTGGTGTTGTGATCAATGTTAAGAAAAATTGGATTAAAGCATGAAGTATTGATATTGTATTGGATGTGTTTGGAACAATTAACGGAAACTGTTTCGGAGTTAAAATATACGAAAATGGCGAAAAACAGAGTTACCGGGTGACTTTTGAGCTAATCTGGTGACGGCTGCCCAAAAAATGAATTGGTCATTGTTCGGGCAGCCCATGAACTACCCTAGTACTGTTGGGGCTGACTTGGGTAGCCCTCATGTGCATTGGGTGGTCGGTTCGGTCAAAAATGCATTTTATGCCATTTTACGGAAAAATATTTTCGTAAAAGTTTCGCGATGTTTCTTAACTATTTATGTCGTTATTTGATATCAAATAAATATGTTTAGGTGAAATATGAATGAATTATTCATATTGGATATTGAATAATTTATTCGGTAATTTAAAAATTTTTAAAATTACGATTTCACTGAATCGTGAGCTTCCGCTGCACCTGCGCCAAAACCCCAACAATTAGAGGACATTTTAGGGAACTCATATCATTATAGACACACACCATGTAGTGATACTACCTTAGCCACATGGAGAAGCTTAGTTTAAATTTGATATATAATGTATAACTCATATTCTAACCAAGTTTACTTAATATAAATACATGACATGAGCCGCGATCTCCTTCCGTGACGTGAAGAGGAGCTATTCAGACCCTAAACTTGTGAGTGGATGTTTTTTTTAAGTTATATTTACTTACGTGATTTGAATCAAGATTTACTTTTAAGCAAATAGGTCGATAGCCAAGTTATTTCTAGTTAGTTTACGAAAGTGCACTTTTCAAGAAATTTGATTTTCTAAAAGTACGTTTTTATGGTTTTTGGAGGCATGAGGGAAAAACCCACCTCAATCTGTAACTTATGGAATTGATGGATAACATGTGCACATGTAGAGCATGACTGAGGGGACGGCGATACGTAACACCCTCAGATCCTAGATTCAGGGTTAGGGGGACGGTGATACGTAACACCCATAGACCCTAGTTTCAGGGTCAGGTAATTACATGGATCAGCACTTCTGGCTCTAGTTCAGTAGCTTGGGGAACATCGATACATAACAGCCCAAGACCACTTGTTAGACATATGGGGGGACGGCGATACGTAACGCCCCCATGCGTTAGGTTTTTCTATAGCTTACAGAGATTTTCAAACAATTGATTTTCAGAAACAGATTTCTCAAAATTTTGAAAAGAAAAGAAAAATTTTGAAAAGAAAAAGAACTAGTTTACAATACATGGTTTAGAAAGTGAATTTTATGATTATGATGATTTATTCAGTAGTATTTGACTCTGTTTTTCCTAATTTTGTAGCTCCACTCACTAAGTTCTTTAATACTTACCCCCCATTCTCCAGTTTTGCATGACCTTCCAATTGGTGAGCCACGAGCAAATTTTGGAGACATGAGTCAGGGACATGAGTTATAATCCAATCACTAGGCACATTGTCCATCACGCCAGAGTCACATTCATATAGAATGTAGTCTTCTATGTTTTCATTTTGTTGTATAACAGTCACATGATGTTGATGTGTATATGATGAATATTCAGTTTGTGTATATATTCTCATGATTTTTGCATTTAAGTCAGTTATAATTGCATGTGTTTGAGCATGTATGTGATGCATGTTAACATGGTAAATGTGAGGTTCTTCAAAATTTGTCAGCGGCTTAGGTGGCAATGGGATGTGTTGCCTGCCGGTAACATTCCCGGATTTGGGATGTTACAAAATTGGTATCAGAGCATGGTCTAGGGAGTCAGTGACTGTAGTATGAGAGTAGTTGTGTATTATATATGTAGTATACCTGGGTACTACCATATATAAAAGGTTGTTTCTCTAGAAGACTTGTCTCGAGGAATGTATCGTTCTGATTGATTATAATTTCTTTAAAATTCAATTGACCATTGTTTCTTCTTAATTTCTTAGATATCATGCCACCTAAGGGTAGAACTAGAGTCAGAGGTAGGCCCAGGCGTGGTAGGGTTCCCCAGGGTGTAAATTCATATCAGAGATCAGTATCACCTCCCCCTTAGTCAGATAAGGGGAAGAGAGCGGAATCTGTACATGAGGGTGGTGTAGGAGAAGATAGGGCAGGACCAATAGTTCAGCCTAATAATCTAGTAGCAGCAGTTTATAGCAGATTCAGTGGTCAGTAGCAGCTCTTGCCCAGCTGATTGTTAGCACTAGCCTTGATGAGCGGAAAATATATCAATATTCACCGCCCCTTTTACCTAAAATTTTGTTTAGTGTCTCGGGTTTGAGGAATGTTTTGATTTGTTTTTATGTGTTTTGAAGATAAATAAAGTATTGGGACTTAATTGAATAAACTCTGGGCAAAAATGATGAAATCCGGAGCAAAAAATGGCGAAAACGGAAATTTACTATACGCTTCACGATGTTCAGTCCTAAATTCCAATTTTACGCAAGTTTGGTATTTTGGAAATAACGTTTTCATCCGATATCTAATTAAGCTGATTCAAATGCCAGATTAAAGAAGACACAAAGATATACAACTTTGAAGATTTAAATATTTTTGAATTCTGAAGTTTGGAAGGCCGAAATTGATGAATAATCGAATGTATTTTGTATCATTACTATAGTCATTTTCAAAATATAAAATAAAATTAATAAAATAAAAAAATAAAAATTGTCAAACTTCCACCAAACATGCTTGCATGTTTGGTGCCATGTTTGGTGTCATGTTTGGTTCCATGATTGATGCCACATTTGGTGCCATGTTTGGTGGAGCAATTGGTGGAGCAATTGGTGGAGAAATTGGTGGAAGCCTATAGATTTTCCTATAAATACCAAGCTTAACTTTGTAAATTTTCCATGATTTCTTTGGAGGAATTTCTCTATGAAAACCTAAAAGAAAGTGTCTTTTATATTTATTAAAGTTTTCTTGTATTTTCTTTTTATTTAATTAATAAATTTTTGTGTGTTTTCTTTTACAGCATGAGCAGGTAATATCATTCTGCTGGGGTGAAAATGTGAGACTTTTAATATAATGAATTAGATTAATCTCCCTTATTTTAATTAAAATTTGGATTAATTAGTTACCGCCTATATGGCCGGTTTATGTGACAACCTTATTTACCGCCTATATGGTCGGTTTTTCATTTCAGACGTAGTTTCCGCCTATATGGTCGGTTTAGGTAATAACTTTGTTACCGCCTATATGGTCGGTTGGATTTAATTGAGATAAATGAAATTACCGCCTTTATGGTCTGGTTAATTAATCAGTAAACATTGAGAATAATGGAGATTTCTAATTTTGAAATATTAAAAGTGGATCATCTAACCCCCATCATTTTCTTTTATTGTACTTTTACATTTTTTATTTCCAGCATTTACTTTATATAATTTCTAGCATTTACTTTATGTCTTTTATTTTATTTAAGATTTTATTAGCCTTAGATATGTGTCGTAGCTAAGCTCGTTATCTGGGGTTGTGATGAATTCCAATATCACCGGTTAATAAGGGGTTGTTTTACGGTTTGGGTAATATAATGGTTTATTTATTGAGCCTTAGTCTTAATGCTTCTTGTTAACTGGCCATTAATAAGATTGAACTGGTAAACTTAAAAAGAACTTGGAAAATGGATTTTAGGTTTAAGACCCTAGAATTAATAACCCACGATCTTCCTTGAGGATAGATAACCCTTTAATAGATTTCCTTACAGGATATGAATATACTTGTTGGGCGGGGGTAACCATAATTGGAACTTAATCTTAATGAATTCAGGTAACTTGGTTGACATATGAATATGATTAATTGGGTTACATTGGGTATTTGTATCTGACCATCGGAAAAGGCTTTTACATGTTTTCGTGTTCCAGGTTAATTAACCAATATATTGCACAAACGTGAAATAACCACTTCATCTTTTAAAAGATGTTGGAAGAATTCACAACCGTGAATAGTTTTATAAATTTGAATTTTCCTCAATCTATTTTTGCGCAATTTTATTTACTTGTTTTTAAGGTTAAAGTCACTGCCCAGTCAATCAATCAATCTGTTAGATACTAGTAATCATTTGGCCTCATAAAATTAATAGCTAAGTATTAAGTCCTCATGGGATCGATATTTTTTATACTACTTGAACGATACGTGCGCTTGCGTTATACGTGTGTGATTACGCCGGTTAAGTTTTTGGCGCCGTTGCCGGTGACTTATTTATCTTTCACTCTTAGTTTTGAGGTTAGATATCTTTACTTGTATCTAATTTCTTTTTACTTATTGTTTTTGTTTTCTTGTGTTTCAGGTTCTCAAACAGTACATGAGACGAACCAGAAGCTTTGAAATCCGACCGCTTGACCCAGAGATTGAAAGAACCATCAGACAGTTGAGAAGGGAAAGGCGAGAAGGCCAAGAAACAATCATCAACATGGAACCTGAACCTTTGGAAGTTGCACCACCAATTCCCATTCGAGACAGAACTATTCCAGTGGTTGACGGCTTCATTTCTTTTATTGTACTTCCTCATTTACCAGCAAATGCATGTGACATCAAAACATGTATCCAGATGATACAACAGTCAGTTCATTTTGGGGGGAGTGCAACTGAAGATCCTAATGCCCACATCAACAACTTCTTGGAAGTTTGAGGCACTTTCAATTACAACCGAGCATCTGAATAAGCAATAAGACTGCGTGTTTTTCCATATTCCTTGAAAGAAAAAGCAAAAGCTTGGCTACATTCACTACCAGCAGATTCCATCACAACTTGGAACACTCTAGCCACCAAATTCCTTGCAAAATACTTTCCACCAGCCAGAACATCAAAGTTGAGGAATGACATCACATCCTTTGTGCAACATGACTCAGAATCTCTCTACGAAGCTTGGGAAAGGTACAAGGATTTGCTCATAAAATACCTTCACCATGAGATTGCAAAATAGCCACAAGTCCAAACCTTATATAATGGACTTTTTGGATTGATGAGAACCACAATTGATGCTGCTGCTGGAGGAGTTTTGATGGCGAAAGGAGAAGATCAAGCATGAGACTTAATCGAAGAAATGGCTAACAACAATTCGTTGTGGCCAACCGATAGGAGCATGATTCAAAGAATTGCAGGAATTTATGAAGTTGGAGCCAACACAGCAGTGAATACCAGGCTGGATCAGATATGCAAATGTCTGGAAATACTTAGCATGCAAGTTGTAAACATCGCCGGATCCACAAGTTCACCATATGGAGGAGCACCAGAACCAGTTCAACAAGAAGAGACGGGGAAATATGTCAATACTTTCAACAGACAGGGGAAAAATCCATATTCCAACACCTACAACCCATGGTGGATGAATCATCCCAATTTTTCATGGAGCAACAATTCAGGGCAAAAGAATAATCCACCACCTGGATTCCAATAGCAGAACAAAGGCCAAGAGTATGAAAAAGAACCAGAAATGAAAGAATGGTTTGCAGAGATGTTCAAAAAGCAAGAAGTAAAATACAATGCCATGTTTCAAGCCCAATCAGCATTCAATCAAAGCCAATCTGCTTCCATTAAAGCACTGGAGAATCAAATTGGACAACTGGCCAATGCTCATAGTTATAGACCGCTAGGTAATCTTCCCAGCAACACAGAACCAAATCCAAGGAACCGAGGGAAGGAGCAATGTCAAGCCATTACTTTGAAAAGCGGTACTGAAATCAACAAAGATATTGGAATCAAGGCATCCATTGAAGAAGATCCAAAAGAAGCAGTTCCACAGATGGAGGAAAAAGAAACAAAGGAAAAAGAGCAAGAAAGAATTACTCCACCTCCATATTTTCCACAGCGTCTCCAGAAAAACAAACTGGACAAACAGTTTGCTCGATTCCTGGAGGTATTCAAGAAGCTGCATATCAATATTCCATTCGCAGAAGCGTTAGAAGAAATGCCCAGTTATGTCAAATTCATGAAAGACATTCTTTCACGAAAACGGAGATTGGGAGATTATGAAACAGTAGCATTGACAGAAGAATGCAGCGCCATCATTCAGAGGAAACTTCCCCCGAAATTGAAAGATTCTGGCAGTTTCACTGTCCCTTGCACCATTGGAGAACATTATATCGGTAAGGCTTTGTGTGATTTAGGTGCAAGTGTTAATTTAATGCCTTTTTCTATTTACAGGAAACTGCAAATTGGAGAAGCAATGTCTACCTTAGTCTCTCTGTAACTTGCTGATCGAACGCTCGCATTTCCAAGAGGAGTCGTTGAAGATGTGCTGGTCAAAGTTGATAAACTCATTCTCCCAGCAGATTTCATTATCTTTGACATGGAGGAAGACAAAGATGTACCTATCATACTCGGGAGACCATTCTTGGCTACAGGTCGAACTGTTATTGATGTGCAAAAAGGAGAATTTACCATGAAAGTGCAGGACCAAGAAGTTACCTTCAATGTTTTCAAAGTCATGAAATTCCCGAGTGATGAAAAAGAGAAGGATTGTTTCAGAATTGATGTTGTTGATAGTATCATCCAGGATACTGATGCAATTCCCACGGATAAACTTAAAGCTTGCATCACCAACATGACCGATAGCGAGCTAGATGCTGAAAATGTATCAATTATCTTGACAAACCATTCCGATTCAAATCGACACCACAAGTGGAGAGTTTACAACTACCAAAGAAGGATCGAATCAAGCCCTCAATTGAAGAACCACCACAGCTGGAGCTGAAGCTATTGCCGAGTCATCTCAGGTATGCATTTCTTGAAAACTCTTATAAATTACTTGTTATTATTTCTTTTTCGCTAACATTAGAAAAGGAAGAAAAGTTGCTGAGAGTATTACAGGAACACAAGAAAGCCATTGGCCGGACTATAGCAGACATTCGAGGCATTAGTCCATCATTTTGCATGCACAAGATTCTGATGAATGACGAGTACAAACCCACAGTGGATCATCAACGGAGACTCAATCCAATCATGAAAGAAGTCATGAAGAAAGAAATTATCAAATGGTTGGATGCTGACATCATTTACCCCATCTTAGACAGTAGTTGGGTGAGTCTTATGCAGTGTGTGCCGAAGAAAGGAGAATTACTGTAGTCACAAATGAAAAGAACGAGCTGATTCCAACAAGAACGGTGACTGGATAGAGAGTATGCATGGACTACCGCAAGCTGAACAAAGCAACGAGGAATGACCATTTTTCACTGCCATTCATTGATCAGATGCTAGACAAACTGGCGGGATATGAATTCTATTATTTTCTATACGGATATTCAGGGTACAATCAGATTGTCATCGCTCCAGAAGATCAGGAAAAGACCACTTTTACATGTCCGTATGGTACTTTTGCTTTCCACATGATGCCATTTGGATTATGTAATGCTCCTGCTACATTTCAACGTTGCATGATGGCCATCTTCTCAGACATGCTGGAACAGAGTATGTAGGTTTTCATGGATGATTTCTCTGTGTTTGGAGACTCTTTCGAGCACTGCTTGCAAAATCTAGAACATGTGTTACAAAGGTGTGAAGATACCAACCTGGTACTCAATTGGGAGAAATGCCACTTCATGGTGCAGGAAGGCATCGTCATTGGACATCAGATCTCACAAAAGGGAATCAAGGTAGATAAAGAAAAGATTGAGACAATTGAAAAATTACCTCCACCAACATCTGTCAAATGGATTCGGAGTTTTCTCGGACATGCAGGTTTTTATAGGAGATTTATCAAAGACTTTTCCAAGATTGCAAAACCTCTGTGCAATCTTCTGGAGAAAGATGTGCCTTTCAACTTCACCAAAGAATGTCAGGAAGCTTTTGAGATCCTAAAACAAAAGCTGATTTCTGCACCCATCATAGTAGCACCAGACTGGATTCTTCCATTTGAGGTGATGTGTGATACTAGTGATTTTACTGTAGGTGCAGTTTTGGGACAACGCAAAGCAAAGATTTTCCACACCATTTACTACTCCAGCAGAACTCTGAATGAAGCTCAACTTAACTACACAAACACTGAAAATGAGTTGCTTGCAGTTGTGTTCGCTTTTGATAAATTCTGCTCTTATCTGTTGGGTCCCAAAGTGGTGGTCTACACAGATCATTCAGCAATCAAATACTTGATCGCAAAGAAAGATGCCAAACCCAGATTGATCCGTTGGATACTTCTTCTGCAAGAATTTGACGTGGAGATCAGAGACATGAAAGAGACAGAAAACCAAGTGGCAGATCATTTATCAAGGCTCGAGAATAAAGAAACAGCTGGCAAAGAATTGACAATCAAATAAACTTTTCCAGATGAACAACTGTTTGCCATGAAACAGCATGATGTCCCTTGGTATGCTGACTATGTCAACTATATAGTATCAGGAAAATGGCCGTTGGAATGGAAACTCAACAACGAAAGAAGTTCTTCAAAGAAGTCAAGCACTATGTCTGGGATAAGTCGTACATGTTCAAACGTTGTGCTGATCAATTACTGAGATGATGTGTTCCATAGGAGGAGGTTAACAGTGTCTTACGTCACTGTCATTCATCACCATATGGCGGAAACTTCAGTGGAAACAAAACTGCAGCCAAAGTTCTACAATCAGGTTTTTTCTGGCCCACTATTTTTAAAGATGCTTATCTATTTGCTCTTCAATGTGACAGGTGCCAGAGAACGGGAAATATTTCGAGAAGAAATGAAGGACCTTTGCAAAATATTCTGGAAGTCGAGATATTCGATGTGTGGGGGATTGATTTTATAGGACCCTTTGTTCCATCATTCGGAAACCTGTACATCCTGGTTACAGTAGACTACGTCTCCAAATGGGTTGAAGCAATTGCACTGGCATCCAATGATTCAAAAGTAGTGATAAAATTCCTTAAAAAGAACATTTTCACTCACTTTGGAACACATCGGGCGATTATCAGCGATGGTGGCACACATTTCTGCAACATATACTTTGATGCACTCCTATCAAAATACTGAGTTACTCATAAAGTTGCCACTGCCTATCATACACATTCAAATAGACATGTGGAAGTTTCAAACAGAGAGATCAAACGAATCTTGGAAAGAACCATTGGATCAACAAGGAAGGACTGGTCTGAAAAAATAGATGACGCATTATGGGCTTACCGGACAGCTTACAAAACACCTATTGGTATGTCCCCATATCAAATGGTGTATGGAAAAGCGTTCCATCTGCCAGTTGAGCTTGAACATAAGGCATACTGGGCACTGAAGAAGTTGAATCTTGATTCACAAGCTACAGAAGAGAAAAGACTTCACCAACTCAACGAATTGGAGGAATTTCTCCTACAAGCTTATGAAAATGTCAAACTATACAAAGAAAAGACCAAGAGATGACATGATAAAAAAATAGTGCGCACACAATTGGAGCCAGGACAGCAGGTGTTGTTATACGATTCACGGCTGAAACTTTTTCCTGGAAACTGAAATCAAAGTGGTCAGGTCCATTTGTGATTACTCAGATGTTATCATACGGAGTTGTTGAGATATACAACCCCAAGTCCAACAACACATTCAGAGTTAATAGTCAGCGTGTCAAGTACTACTGGGGAGAATCATTTGAGTGATAAAAAGAAAGTGTCACACTTTCAGATCCAGCATAACGTTCGGGCAGTCACGTCTACCTGACGAGGTTAAACTTAGCGCTAGCTGGGAGGTAACCCATGCAATTTGTGTATATATTGTGATTTGGTGTGATTTTATTTTGTGTGTTTAGTTTTTGCAGGTTAAGTCATTTCAGGATGGAAGAAGTTCTCGCAAATCTTCACAAGTAATTTCCTTCTCTCCCTCAAAAATCTCTAATGAAAGTTTACAAAGCTCGCTTGGAACGGATAAGACTACTGATGATCAAAGGTATTCCTACTGTTGTTCATTAGATTATTGAAGCACGGGTCCGATTGGCAGGTGGGTCTTCTGATTCTTTTATTTCACATCTGCCTAATTTAGGAAGGATCACATATGTTAAAAAAAGAAGAGCTAAAAGAATGGGTGTATGTTATAAATGTGCTCGTATGTTTTGTGATACTTGTTGTCGTTCTTTAGGAATGGTTTCTGATAATCGTGAAGATAAGATTAATTTCATTATGGATGGCTTGAGTAAGGAGTCTTTAGATGATATATCTTCGACTCTTGAGACGCATCCCAGTGGATATGTTCATATAGCCATCCGTAAATTACATACACAATTTCAAAAAAAAACATAATAGTTAAGTCTCGGGAATCTGACTCAAAAAGACACTGTTTGCCAATTTATAAGAAAATTGGATGGGAAGCTTGTCCCTTACTCATAGATGTTAATCAAGCTGTAAATTATTGTAAATATTATATCTCTTTGTCTTTCCCTAATAATTGTGATTTGTTTTGTTATTTTCTTTTATTTTCTCAGACAAGATCCATACATTTTTTACCTTTCACGATTTATTTTACTGTTTAACTAATAATTTCCATTTGGCAGGTACTAGTGCTATTATTTTTACTCACCATTTTCAGGTGTTATAAAAATTCAACTCATCATTGCACTTTTGAAGGCATCCAGAGTAAAACATGGAAGCCACTTCAAGAAGACGAGTTGAAAACATTTGTGTATTTTACGGTACTAGTGTTGGTGTTAAACCAGAATACGTAACAGCAGCATATGAATTAGGTCGAGTCTTAGCTGTAAGGAATATGCACTTAGTATATGGCGGTGGCAATCTTGGACTTATGGGTATCATTTCAAAGGCCATACAGGAATGAGGCAGTCAAGTATTGGGAATCATCCCAAAACCCTTGGTAGAGGTGAATCTTATTGGATCATCAAACGGAGAGGAACTAATCGTGCCAGGTATGTCTGAACTACTGGTAGAAATGATTATTCGTGCTGATGCTTTTATTGCTTTGCCAGGTGGCTTAGGCACAATGGAGGAAATTTTTATAGTTTTATCTTGGGAGAACTTGAACATACATCAGAAACCGCTTGGACTATACAACATTGATGGATTTTATGATTTTCTTTGTGTGTTTCTTGATGACGCCCGGAGAAATTGGTTCGTGTCAAAACCTGTAAAAGAACTCCTCTTCACTGCCAGAACTGCCCAATATTTAATTGACCAAATCTTAGCCTTTGAACCAAAAATCGACCCTATCCTTTCCAAGATAAACTGGTCCGATAATGATCGTGGTAAGAGGCATCGGATAAATTTGGATCTTAACCTTTAACTTTTCATTTAGATGTAGAATTTCAGCTAATCAGGTATGGTTTTCTAAACTATGCTTCTACTTTTTAAGACATTGGGGACAATATCTTATTTAGGTTTGGGGGAGGGGAATAGTTAATTAGTACCTTGTTTTTATTGTTTTATTTAGTCAAAAAATTTCAAGAAAAGCCAAAAAAATTGAAAAAAATTACAAAAAAATTTTGTGTTCTTTTTTATGTTTTTAATTTGATTAATTAGGTGAAATTGGTGTGAGATAGCTGTGTAAGGAATTTCCACTCCTGAGACGTATCTCAACCTATTTTGGAACACGTTAATTTTTGTTTATTTCCTTTTAAATTATTTAATTTGTGAATTCTCCATAATACTGACTAAAATGGATCTTCATATGCTCAGTTGACAGGTATTATCAACTTGCATGGTAACATACAGACATGAGAAGTAATTGACAAGTTTGTAATATTCAGTGCTCTAGTTTAATTGGAGGAAGCATCTAAAAAAGCGATGGAATAAAAAAAAAGAAAAAAAATCAGAAAAATTATTTCATTGCTTAAGAAAAGGTGTGAATTCTGATAAAACTTTAGGACAAAAATATTAATTTTTTCAACTACAATTGTGACTATTGTGGGCAAAATGAGTTGATTAATATTTTGTTGGCTGTGTATATGGAGAATGGTAAAAATAATCGGATAATTTACTTATTCGGTAATTTAGAAAGAAACAAAACAATTATGGACTTGGATAAGAAGTTTCACCTGTTTAGTCACTAAATTCTTTATTCTCTTGTCTCTTGTCTTTTTGCTTTTGTGTGTATTAGTTTTACTATCTTTTTACTTTAATAAGACGTTTGTGAGTATCGTCGCTGTAAACCTTCACGAGACTACAACTCGTCCACTAGGGACACCTAGGGGTTTAAAGGCTTGTTGCATATGCTAAATGCAACCGTGATCCCTACGAAAGTGGCTTAGTTTAATTTTAATTATTTCTTGTATTTTATTTTGTTATTTTGCTCGAGGACTAGCAATGTTAGGTTTGGGGGTGTGATAAGCGGAAAATATATCAATATTTACCGCCCCTTTTACCTAATATTTTGTTTAGTTTCTCGGGTTTAATGAACGTTTTGATTTTTTTATATGTGTTTTGCAGATAAATAAAGTAATGGGACTTAATGGAATAAACTCGAGGCTAAAAAGATGAAATCCGAAGCAAAAAATGGCGAAAACGGAAATTTACTATACGCGTCACGAAGTGCAGTCCTAAATTCCAGTTTTGCGCAAGTTTGGTATTTTGGCCATAACATTTTCATCCGATATCCGATTGAGCTGATTAAAAGGCCAGATTAAAGAAGACACAAATATCTACAACTTTTAAGATTTATATATTTTCGAATTCTGAATTTTGGAAGGCCGAAATTGATGAAAAATATAATATATTTTGTGTAATTACTATAGTCATTTTCAAAATATAAAATAAAATTAATAAAATAAAAAAATAAAAATTGTCAAACTTCCACCAAACATGACATGCTTGCATGTTTGGTACCATGTTTGGTGCCATGTTTGATATCATGTTTGGTGCCATGTTTGGTGGAGCAATTGGTGGAGCAATTGGTGGAAGCCTTTAGATTTTCCTATAAATTCCAAGCTTAACTTTGTAAATTTTCCATGTTTTCTTTTGAGGAATTTCTCTATGAAATCCTAAAGGAAAGTGTCTTGTATATTTATTTAAGTTTTCTTGTATTTTCTTTTTATTTAATTAATAAAATTTTGTGTGTTTTCTTTTACGGCATGAGAAGGTAATCTCATTCTGCTGGGGTGAAAATGTGAGACTTTTAATATAATGAATTAGATTAATCTCCCTTATTTTAATTAAAATTTGGATTAATTAGTTACCGCCTATATGGCCGATTTAGGTGACAACTTTATTTACCGCCTATATGGTCGGTTTTTCATTTCAGACGTAGTTTCCGCTTATATAGTCGGTTTAGGTAATAACCTTGTTATCGCCTATATGGTCGGTTGGATTTAATTGAGACAAATGAAATTATCGCCTTTATGGTCTGGTTAATTAATCGGTAAACATTAAGAATAAGGGAGATTTCTAATTTTGAAATATTACTTTTACATTTTTTATTTCCAGCATTTACTTTATTTAATTTCCAGCATTTACTTTATGTCTTTTATTTTATTTAAGCTTTTATTAGCCATAGATATGTGTCGTAGCTAAGCCCGTTATCTGGGGTTGTGATGAATTCCAATATCACCGGTTAATAAGGGGTTGTTTTAAAGTTTGGGTAATATAATGGTATTGAGCTTTAATCTTAATGCTTCTTGTTAACTGGCCATTAATAAGATTGAACTGGTAAACTTAAAATGAACTTGGAAAAAGGGATTTTAGGTTTAAGACCCTAGACTTAATAACCCACGATCTTCCTTGAGGATTGATAACCCTTTAATAGATTTCCTTACATGATAGGAATATACCTGTC
The DNA here is from genome assembly GCA_019454045.1 of Zanthoxylum bungeanum. Taxonomy (NCBI): domain Eukaryota; kingdom Viridiplantae; phylum Streptophyta; class Magnoliopsida; order Sapindales; family Rutaceae; genus Zanthoxylum; species Zanthoxylum bungeanum. Next base: position 79,002 of record SKCR01030683.1, on the reverse strand, counting down.
GGGCGGGGGTAACCATAATTGGAACTTAATCTTAATGAATTCAGGTAACTTGGTTGATATATGAATATGATTAATTGGGTTACACTGGGTATTTGTATCTGACCATCGGAAGAGGCTTTTACATATTTTCATGTTCCAAGTTAATAAACTAATATATTGCACAAACGTGAAATAACCACTTCATCTTTTAAAAGATATTGGAAGAATTCATAACCCTGGATAGTTTTATAAATTTGAATTTTCCTCAACCTATTTTTGCGCAATTTTATTTACTTGTTTTTAAGTTTAAAGTCACCACCCAGTCAATCAATCAATCTGTTAGATACTAGTAATCATTTGGCCTCATAAAATTAATAGTTAGGTATTAAGTCATCGTGGGATCGATACTTTTTATACTACTTGAACGATACGTGCGCTTGCGTTATACGCGTGTGATTACGCCGGTCAAGCCTCCAGGCCCAGAGTCGAGAGCTACAGAATCTGTAGTTCTTGATCCACCCCCACGAGTAGGACTTTCAATGGCTCACCAGACAATAGTTCCTCCAAACAGACCAAATCCTACCAATTTCCAAGCAGGACCTTCCAATATACCTCATGAGTCGCCTTCAGTGACAGTATAAGTGATGCAGCGACAAGAGCTGCTAGTTTCCTTACATGACTTCTGGAAGCTTCACCCTCCTACATTCTCGGGAGTAGAGTCATCCCCTGACCCATTAGGCTTTATTGAGGAGTCGGACCGTATATGTACCATTTTGGGGTGTTCACCAGAAAGAGCAGTTGAGTTAGTTAGTTTTCAGTTGAGGGATGTCGCCAATATTTGGTTCATGTCCTTTCGAGATGGTCGATGACGAGATGCTCCTCAATTGACATGGGTTGAGTTCAGTATAACTTTCTTATCCATATTTTTACCGCAGATTTTAAGAGATGCTAGAGCTCGGGAGTTTGTGCAGTTGATTCAGAGAGAGCATATGACAGTTTCTGAGTACGATATATGGTTTACTCGATTGTCTCGTAATGCCTCATATTTAGTCAGCACATAAGAGATGAATGTGAAGAGGTTTGTAAATGGATTTTGGGATTACTTATTTCGCTTCATCCACTTCACAGAGACTTCCATCTATACCCAGGTTATAGATACTGCCCTATGATTTGAGGCTCGAGATAGAGAGAGACAAGCAAAAAGAGTGTCTCGGAAGAGGCCGAGATCAGAGAAGGGGGTTATGCCGCAACAGAGTGACCCAAGTAGACAGCGAAAAATGTCAGCTTCTCCTACTACATGTAGAGATATGGGCCCGATTCATGGAGGTCAGGATCACAGACCGACTTAGAGTGCCACCTCTTGCGTCGTTTCTTCTCTCTCGGTGGCCCGGCAGGGTGAGGGTTTCCCTTATTTTCGACTTGTGGACGGTCATATATGAGAGTTTGTCAGTATGAGAGTAGAGAGTGTTATCGATGTGGGAAGATGAGATATTTAAAAATGGATTGCTCGATACCGGTAGATCAGTTGCCCTCTTTCAATGCTGCTCCATCGACACCCCCACCATATCCCACCAGAAGTATGAGAGGAGGGGAGCAGAGATCCATAGGTAGGGGACAGCCGGTGGGTGATCGAGGACAGGCTTCCTCTAGCAGAGCTCAAGGTATGGTGTATACCCTCACACCCTAGGAGGCGCAGACATCTAATGTAGTCGTCACAGGTACACTATCAATTGGTCTTGTGCAAGCTAAAATGTTGTTTGATTCAGGTGCCACACACTCTTTTGTGTCACCATATTTTGTAACTCACTTGGGTAGAGATACCGAGCCTTTAAATTCATCTATCATGATAGTTACCCTTGTGGGAGATCCAATAGAGGTTATGCATGGTGTGAGGAGTTGTCCAGTGGATATTGATGAGCATATTTATCATGCCAATGTAGTAATATTGGGTATATTGGGCTTTGAAGTCATCTTGGGAATTGATTGGTTAGCTAGTCACCATGCAATGTTAGATTGTCGGGAGAAAACAATTACGTTGCATATTCTCAATCAATCAGTTAATGTCTATCAGGGGGATAGAAGTGTAGCACCTCATAACTTAATATCAGCAATGCAAACATTAAGTTACTTCGAGGAGAAACATTGGTTATTTGGCTTATGTGACAGATAGTAGAGTAGAAAATAAAGTCTTGAGCAGATCCATGTGGTAAGGGAGTATCATGATATTTTCCTAGATGAGTTGTCGAGATTACCGCATGATATGGAGATTGAGTTCTGTATATATGTAGTATCAGACACCCAGACTATATCGATTCCCCCGTATATGATGACCCATATAGAAATAAAGGAATGGAAGGCGCAGTTGCAAGACTTGTTGGACAATGGATTCATTCGCCTCTGCGTGTCTTCGTGGGGTGCTCCGGTGTTATTTGTGAGTAAGAAAGATGGAACGCTACGGTTGTGTATAGATTACCGGTAGCTGAATAAGGTGAAAATCAAGAATAAGTATCCACTACCAAGGATCGATGACCTGTTTGATCAATTATATGAGGCACAATGCTTTTCAAAAATCGATCTATGATCAGGATATCACCTGTTAAATATTAGGAAGAGTGACGTCCCAAAGACTTCCTTTCAGACTAGATATGGACATTATGAGTTTTTGGTAATGTCATTTGATTTGACCAATGCCCCCGCGGCTTTCATGGATTTGATTAATATGGTGTTTATACCCTTTCTAGATCAGTTTGTGATAGTTTTCATTGATGACATTATGATGTACTAACGTAATGAGCAGGAGCATGCAGAGTATTTTCACCAGGTGTTACAAACACTAATGGAACATAAGTTGTATGCCAAGTCTTCAAAATGTGAGTTTTGGTTGTCTGGTGTGGTATTTTTGGGGCATGTGGTACCAAAAAGAAGGGATTGGAGTAGATTCCCAGAAGATCAAGGCTATTCAGAACTGGCACCGGTCTATAAGTGTGACAGAGATTCATAGTATTTTGGGGTTATGAGGATATTATAAGAGATTCGTAGAAAATTTCTCGAGAATAGCTGCTCTGTTGACATAACTAACTCAGAAGAATGTGAAGTTTGAGTGGTCGGATGCTTGTGAAAAGAGTTTTCAGGAGCTCAAATGGTGATTGACTACTACTCATGTTCTTGTACTACCACCAGGATCAGGAGGATATACAGTGTATTATGATGCTTCTATGGTGGGATTGAGATGTGTGTTGATGCAGAGGGGAAGAGTTATTGCTTATGCTTCCAAACAACTAAAGCCTTATGAACAAAATTATCCCACTTATGATCTGGAGATGGCTGCAATAATTTTTGCTCTAAAGATATGGCATCATTACTTGTATGGTGAAAAGTTTGAAATTTTCACCGATCACAGAAACCTTAAATATATCCAGAGCCAAAAGGAGTTTAATTTAAGACAGAGACGGTGGATAGAGTTACTGAACGATTATGATTGTCCCATTTAGTACCATTCAGGCAAAGCTAATGTTGTAGCTGACGCCTTAAGCAGGAAATCTATGGGGAGTTTAGCTCATCTACCGATTGAGAAATGGCATCCGGCCAAACAGATGCAAAGATGTATACTTGATGGAGTGAGTTTTCAGGAAACAACTCATAGAGCGTTATTAGCACAGATACAGGTTCGATCCACCCTCATAGATGAAATCAGAGTTACACATGAAGCAGACCCTAAAATGCAATAGATTAGAAGAAGGTTGAAGCTAGCCACAGAAGATGAGTATCATGTAGACAACGAGAATCTCATCAATTAGCAGAACAGGATTGTTGTTCCCCCAGTTCACGAGTTGAAACATTCGTTGTTAGAAAAGTCCCACACTATCCTATACCATGCATCCCGGGATCACAAAGATGTATCATGACCTTAAGAATTTTTACTGGTGGGATGGTATGAAAAAGGATGTAGTGGAATTTGTTATAAATTGCCTCACTTGTCAACAGGTTTAAGCAGAACATCAGAGACTAGCAGGTAAACTTCAAAGCTTAGACATTCCAGAGTGGAAATAAGAAAAGATTACTATGGGTTTTATGGTTGGGCTTCTTCATAATTCAAAGGGGTACGATTCTATATGAGTGATTGTGGATAGATTGACTAAATCTATGTATTTCCTTCCAGTAAGAACCAGCTACTCAGCAGCTCAGTATGCCAAAATGTATCTTGATGAGATAATGTCGTTGAACGGAGTACCTATCTCAATAATCTCTGATCGAGGTTCTCAGTTTACATCTAAGTTTTGGCAATTATTTCAGGAAACTTTGGGTTCCCAACTACGCTTTAGTACAACTTTCCACCTTCAAACTGATTGCCAGATAGAGCGGACTATATAAACTTTAGAAGACATGCTTTGGGCCCGTGTGATTGATTTTGAGGGTATTTGGGACCGATATTTGCTACTTATAGAGTTTGTTTATAATAATAGTTATCAGACAAGTATCCAAATGGCACCATTCGAGGCTTTGTATGGTAGGAAGTTCAGATCCCCAGTTGGGTGGTTTGTAGCTGGGGAGCAGAAGTTTTTGGGGCCCGATTTGGTACAAGATGCAGTGGAGAAAGTGAAGCTAATCAAAAAAATAATGAATACGGCTTAGAGTAGCCAAAAAAGTTATGTGGATCAATAGAGGAAAGATTTGGAATTTCAGGTGGGAGATTTTGTATTCCGAAAAGTATCTTATTTTAAGGAAGTTATGAGATTCGGAAAAAATGGTAAGCTCGGCCCTAGATACGTCGGACCATTTCAGATACTCTGGAGAGTTGCAGTGAGAGCTTACGAATTGGCACTTCCACCCAGTATGGATAGGATTGACCCAATTTTCCACGTGTCTATGCTATGAAAATACCTGCGTGATGAATCTCATGTGTTGGAGCCCCAAACAGTCGATGTCCACCGAGATTTATCTTATTTTGAGCAACATGTAACTATAGTGGACAAGGAGACGAAAAAGTTACGATCTATGTGGATTTCCTCAGTTAAGATAGTTTGGCAACACCACAAGGGACGAGAATCCACATTGGAGCTAGAAGAAGCCATGCGATACCAGTATCCCCAGCTATTTACGGAGGAAGGTACTCTCCATATCTCTAAATGTATTGATTCGAGGATGAATCATTTTAAGAGGGAAGAATTTGTTACGACTCGAAATTTCAAAACTCAATGAAAGTAGTAACTTGGCGACTTAGATAAAAAAATTTCCCCAAACGTTAGCGGAAATTCTAGAGACAACTTAGTGGGCCAACCTTAAGCCAAGCCCAATTAGCCTTAAGACATTCTATGGGCCATAATTGTAACATCTCCCTCCTCAGAGAATGCTACCAGCAGGGAATAGGCCGAGCTATCCACCCGAGCCTCTGACTCTCTAGCTACTGCTAATCTCATCTTAACTATAAACTCATGCATGTGACCATTTCCCATCTTAACAACATCAATGCATTTTATTACTTATATTATATACTCAATAATACTTCACATTACAACTCTGATAGTGAACTCTTTTAACAAATAACATGCACAATCTTTACTATACAACATGACTTTACTTATACTATAATCGAAATGCTGCTCTGACTCAACTTGGTGGACTCAACCCCCTAGTGATTGCCATCAGTATCCATCATCTCGAGCTCATCATTCGGGTATACCTGTAAAACACAGAAACTGTGAGTGATGGGTTAGATCGTTTGAACGACTTAGTGAGTGGACAGTTTAAAATGAAAACTGAAATGCTTTTCAAAATATTTGTCTGTTTCTGAATTCGAAATCATCTTCAAGAAAAATGATATTTTCTGAAAAATATTTTCTTATCTGAAAACATTTTTTTTTCTGTGAAAATTTTATGGAAATCCTTTCTATCTGAGAAACTCTAATTTCTTTCTAAAACTCTTTCATAAAACTATTGTGTCTGAAAATCTCATTTGAAATATCTGAGGATCAATAGAAAACCTGAAGCATGGGGGAATTACATATCGTCGTCCCCCTATACGCCTAACTAGTGGTCCTGGGGCGTTACGTATCGTTGTCCCTCAAGCCACTGAAATTGAGCCAGATGTGCAAATACATGTCATTGGGGCGTTATGTATCACTGTCCCCCAATGCATGCCATTGTCATGTCCTTGAATCTAGGGTCTAGGGGCGTATCTCCGTCCCCATAGCCTTGATATCTGGTGGTCTTGGGGTGTTACGTATAGCCGTCCCCCAAGCCAAAGAAACTATGATATAAGAACGTTATGTATCACTGTCCCCCTAGTCATGCTCTACATGTTCATATGTTTAATCCGTCAATTCCAGTAACCGTCAATTCCATAAGTAACATCTGAGGTAGGTTTTTCCCCATGCCTCCAAAATCAAATCCATGTCCGTCAACACCAAAAACTTTTAGTTTGGGGTTTTCCCCCAATCTCAAAAATATAGAAATCATATGTTCAAAATCATAATTCCTCAAATCATTCTCATTCTTAATAATAATTGGATATCAAACTTAGCTAACGCCCTATTGTGTAAAAGTAAGTCTCAATTCAAAAACAAATAAATAAATCAAGTTGAGAAAAAAATGGTCCACTCACAGATTTGGAATTTGGCTAGTACTTCTTTCCTTCGTCGAAGAAAGTCGTGGTTACTTCCGATAATCTATAATCGAGAAACTTAATTAGAATATAAGGTATGAAACTGTAGGCATTGCATTTTTGCATGTGAAACCCGATGATGAGTCTCAGTTGGAGGCACTACCTTTTTAAGTTAAGGATATTGCTGGAAACGGTTGTCGGAAGGGAATCGGTATTTCGTTAGATCCTTGTTCATTTATTTAGCGTCAAGTTCACTTGTTGGACCTTCGTTTAGATCACCTTTGGCCCAAAAAAAACCAAAACCCTTTTAATCTAGCCCATGCACACTTAACCCACTCACCAACACAACACCTAGCCCACCAAGAGAGGCCCACACGCCCATATCACCTTAAATTACACCCAAATTAAATCAAATATTAATTAAATTAAACATTAAATAAATAAAATATTAATTAATTGATTTACCAAATTAAATAAAACATAAAATATAATTATACCAAATTAAAATATTGTAACTTCCTAACTTAAAATATTATATACTAAATTAAAGAAATATTATGCCTAATTAAAATCAATCATAACCAATTAAAAATGTTGACTTCCTAATCTAACAAATTATATTCCTAAACCAAGCCAATCGAATATTCAACCTTCATAATTCACCAAAATTTGTCCCCCCTCAATCCATTGATTTCCTTATCCAACATCAAATCAAATCCTCTCTTTAATGCCAAAATCCCTTCATTGTGAGACAAGGAGAAGCCCTAGCCCTTGTTTATATAAACAACCCAAAAACCAAAGCCAACCCTCTCTCCAAGCTCTCTCTATTCACGCACACAACAAGAAGAAAAACACAAAATTTCTCTCCTCCTCCACCATCCAAAAAAACCGAAAGTCACAACCCTTAAACACCCTTATATTAACCGAATATCACAGCCCCATAAACCCTCACACATCACCGAAAATCTCCCCCATACAGCAGCCCTATTTACCGAAAATATACCCCAAACAGCAGCCATAAAACGCCCCAAAAAGCAGCCCCTAAGTCCTCAAAACGGTGAGTAAAAAATGCCCCAAACAGCAGCCCCTTAACCAACCAAAATAGCAGCCCTGCACCCCTAAAACAGCCCCCTAAATCACCTAAACCAGTAACAAAAAACTGCAATTTTAATCCTTAAGATAATCGCAAAAAAACTGCACCTAAAAACCCCTAAAAAACACAAAAAATAGTAGCTTTGAAGACCTGAAACAGTAAGCCGAGAATACAGAGAAAACAGAAGCAAAACGGAGGTCAAATAGCAGCAAAACGGAGATCAAATAGCAAACAAAACAGCAAAACAGTGAGCTAAGACGCTAAACCAGTGAACCGGAGAAGTTGAGGAGCTTTAACCCTTCCGATCTCCGTGCAACGTAAGTCTGAAAGTCGGCAAAAAAGGTTAGACCTGAGGGTATTTTTCACACTCGTTTTCAGTTTTATTTTTATTATTTATTGAGTACTATTCGCATGATTATTATGTTAAAATGTATGTTGTGGCCCTTGAGTAGATAAATATGCATGTATTACGAAATATTGTATGTTGTGGCCATGAAATAAAATGAAAGATGTGTCAACTCTCACGGTATATCGGATGGAAACCCGAACATAAATTTCATGCAATATTTCGAATGGACGGTAATATGATCTGTACTCGGGATACAACTCCACGTACCGCTTGAGTAAACGGCATATTCTTTTGTTTTATGTTGCTTTGATTTATTTATTATTCGTCATTTAAATTCCACATGTTATTTGTTTATGTAACGATGTGATCGAGCGCATGGGCTTAGTAAGTTGGATTAAAGGTCCCCTATTCTGAGGGGTTAAAATCCTTTACCACGATGCTTTGCCGCGCCGATCGATGTATATTCGGTTGAACGTAAGATGTGTTCAATCGGGTATACGAAGTCTGATATTACTGTCTTTATTTTTATATGCATGACGCGATCGAGCGCATGGGCTTAGTAAGTTGGATTAAAGGTCCCCTATTCTGAGGGGTTAAAATCCTTTACCACAATGCTTTGCCGTGCCGATTGATGTATATTCGATTGGATGTGAGATATGTTCAATCGGATACACGAAGTCCGATATCGTTGTCTTTACGTCTTTATATATGTATTGTGTTGTTTGCGCATGGGCTTAGTAAGTGCGATTAAAGGTCCTCTATTTTGAGAGGTTAAAATCATTTACCACGATGCTTTGCCGCGCTGGATAGTGTATGTTCGATTGGATGCGAGATGAGTTCAATCGGATATGTGAGGTCCTGCATTGTGGATTTGTTTGTTTATGTATGTGTTGTATGCATCAGGTCTGGTTCCATTTGAACGCGTTCTCGAACGCCACACGAACGCGAACCTTATGTTTATCGTTCGAACGCGTTCTCAAACGCTACGCGAACATGCACGTAGTTTCTTAGTTTCATCATGCATCAGGTCTGGTTCCGTTCGAACGCGTCCTTGAACGCTATACGAACGCGAACCTTCTGTTTACCGTTCGAACGCGTTCTTGAACGCTACGCGAACGCGCACGCACTTTTTTGTTTATCATGCATTTTGTATCATCAGGTCTGGTCTCGTTCGAACGCGTTATCAAACGCTACACGAACGTGAACCTTCTGTTTACCGTTCGAACGCGTTTACGAACGCTACACGAACGCGCACACACTGAACTGAGTCTGTCTCATCATATTTCATGCATAATTGCCTATTGGGTGATCTCTCTTGCATTATGTAGTCAATCATATTATTTGTATTCCTGCATTTATCCATTCGATGTATGCATAAGATAGTACTCAAGCATGATTAGATTGTTCTTAGTTTTCCATATCATATGATTGAAATATGTTCATGAGATTGCCATGTGATGTTGTATATTGTGATGATTAATTTCATGCATGTGAACTTAAAAATATAATTATCATTGGAAATAAGTTGTTTAGGCTTGGCTAAATTATTGCATAAATCATTTTATTACAAGTGGCATAAGTAAGGGACCATTCCGAACCCAACGGTTTGAGGTCTTCCCTTGCGAGGGGTGAGTGCGGCCTTAAATCTCATTTTCCCGGTTCACACCGGGTGGCGACTCCATTATTCTCTGGTTTAGTCCCCCGCGGGCTACTCCGTACTCCCAACTAGGCCGCGAGCCTAGAACAGCATGTGTCGCCCAGTTTCTGTGTCCCACAGAAACATGCTTCAGAATTAGACTAAACTTCTCAATCCAACTAACCTATAACACCATATGGTGTATTATGCTTGCGACATGTCATAATACATGTATAAGTGTCGACATGAAACCCTTAGGGTGGCCTCTAACATCCTGAGTTGACATTGAAATATTATAAAATTATTTCTGCTTCGTGTCGGGATGCCAGGTCTGGCGCGTCACGACGGCCACGCAAACGGACCCAGGCAGAGAGCATGCTCTGATTGGCATCGCGATGCTAGATGCTACGCGTCGCGATGCCCATCTAATCAGACCTGAGGCGAAACCTATATTTGTTCCACGTCGCGACGCTAGGTGCTTGGCGTCACAACGCCCACTCAAACAAAATCGAAGTATAATGCTTCTGTTTGCTACACATCACGACACTAGGGTCTAGCATCACGATGCTAGCCCAATTTCAGGGCATATCTCCAACTCTTCCAATGACAATGCACAATGCAATCCAAACCATCACCCTAACACATTTACATAGCAAGTCTCTAAACTTCAATATCCATATACAAGAGCCAAACTCAATCTCTGTCCTCTTATATACTATTAAATCTCAAAACATCATTCCCCAATATATATATATATATATATATATATATATATATATATATATATATATATATATATATATATATATATATATATATATATATATATACGCACAATGGTTTCATTCCTTGCTAATATCATCAAAACACTTCTCAAAATGTATGTTAGTGATAAGTGCATGAAAGTGTACTTTGAACATCGCTAACTCGACTTAATTATCATGTATTTAATCTTAATTAGAGTTTATTTTATGCTTTGTTATTAGGAGCAATGAAATATGAAGTTTGGAGCAATTACATGTGTTGCGGGACCTTAAGAACTCATTGGAAGCACGCGGGAAGAGCGAAAACAAAGAAAGCACAAAACCAGAACATTTGCCATGTGTCGCGACGCGTCCTCATTGGCATCGCGACGCACCCCCAGTTTCTGAATGCATATAAAATCCAGTAGGTTTGACGCCGCGACGCCACTTGTCAGCGTCGCGGCATCCCAGAAAGCACCAAAATCCTGATTTTTACATCTTTGATGCACACTATGACTCCAGGACTTTTCTATATAAACCCAAATTCATCCAAACCCTAGAAAGATAAGAAAAATATAGAGAAACAAGAGGGAGAACACACAACAAAGAGCCACAAACCCAAAATCAAGATAGAAGAATGAAGAACTTCAAGGAAACCATGACGTCTCTCTGATTTATCAAGGTTACATCTCTTTCTTCCATGGAGAACTAATCTCTTTGGCAAAGGTAATGATGAACTCTTGTATTTGATTTCTTATATTTATGTTGTTGATTCCTAAAGTATATTTTTAACGTTTAATACAATTGATGGTTGTTATTTTTTATTATTTTATGATTTCTGAATCCAGAAACTGTGTTTTTTCAACTCCCATATAGATCCAGTCATGCTTCTTCTATGTTTGATTTACGAACCCAGTTATGACTGGTAAAGTTATTTTATGTGTTGGTCTTCTGCTACAGTATTGTCTGAGGGTATATTGTCGACGTTAGATAGCTCGTAACGATAACTTTGTTTGCTGTTAACATTGAGAAAATAATTCATTAATTACCTTAGAATTTGACATATTTAAAATTGAATATCTTCTGATTGTTGGTTTGAGATGTGAAACTTTCAATTGAGTAAAAGCCACATCCCCCCAAATCTAGGTCATTTCCGAATTTTACTGTAGCCGCCGCGGGAATATCGATGTTTGACTTATTTATGATTCGAATTTGGAAAAATATCCAATGCAACCATTGTAGGTCTCGATCTTAGCTTTCTGACGATATAAGGTTTATAAAAATACGAGATTTTATGAAAAAGTTACGGCTCAAATATCACTGGCTATCAGGATTTAATCTTGAAATGAATTCCGTAATGGAAATGCGAGGAATTTTCCGAATGTCTAAAAAGTCCTTCCATGAGCACACATATGCTTGATCATGATTTTCATCATGTATCATTGTAGGAGCGAAGTTGGGTTTACCGCTATGCCTATAATGCTCAGCGACCACGACACTGTTGGGCTCGCAGCCCGTAGAGAGTATGGAGTAGCCCGCGGGGACTAAACAAGAGAATAAAGGAGTCGCCACCAATGTGAACTGGGAAAAATTTAAGGCCGCACTCACCCCTCGCAAGGGAAGACCTCAAACCTTTGGGTTCAAAATGGTCTCTTACTTATGCCAGTATAATGGACGGGTTCACACAATGGTATAGTCAAGTCTTAATGCAATTCATACATAAAAGCGAATAAAAATATTATTTGAGCCAAATTTTTACTATAAATACAGAGCTCATTTGCATATTAAGCTTCAAAGCTTAAAGAGTGTTAGATAGTGAAGTTTTTTGTAAAGAGTTTAAACACTTGTAATTATATTCTTGTAGTAATAGATTCGATTTTTCCTCATAAACACTCTTCAGTGATAAGAAAATCACAACAAATACTGCCTATCTAGCTTTAACATTAATTGATTCATTAACCTAAATTCCTTCGTCCATAGGGAATGACTGACTGTTTATATCATTTTAGCGTTTTATTAAACAAACATGATGACATGTTGAGAGCTTAAACCATAACAAAGTAAATAAAATCTTTACTATTAAATGAATTCAATTACATAGATTTTTTAATGTTATTGTACTTTGTCTGAAATCATTATTTCATGAAATTAAGTAAAATCTAAATCTTTTTATATATATATATATATATAATTTTTATCTTTGCCAACTTAAATCTTATTTGGCCTCACTAGTCACTTGACATATGACAATACAATTTTCTCTCCATTACAACAAATCAAATTTCCTTTGTTTGTTAATGTCATCATAACGTGTATAAATTATTAACCTAGAAAAAATATGCACTAAGCCTTGACAATGGGAACCTTTTGAAATATGCAACACTTGCCTCCAAAGCTTTCTTTAAAGCAAATGACGTAACTTTCTTTATTAATTTATACCATGGATTGTGCAAGTAGAAATTAATAAGGATGAGATATATATATTTTTTTTTGAATATCGATAAATCCTTTTCTTCCCATATCAGTGTTATTAGATGCCAGACTAAGTATTTCAGGCTCTTATAAATATTTCTCCCATGATTTGAAATATAATCTCCCAAATGACAGATGGAGACTCAACCCATTGGACCAAATAATTGGGGACAATGATGGATATCTTATCATTGAATAAACGACCTAATTTTCTAAGAGGACATAATTAATGCATTTTGGAAACTATTCGTTTATTTGCTTTTTCTACAAACAATAAGGACTATAACGTAAATTACCCTTAAAATCCGGCACGGACAATATATTTTTCCTTCCACGTGTTAGAATGCAATAGGCTCCCACAAGATACGAGCATGACGTGGCAACCGCAAAATCTCTGGCTTTCTGAAATCTGTTGTTTGTGTAAGCGAGCTCTCTCTCTTACTCTAAACCATTAATTCAGTTTCTCTCTCTAGAGCTTCAATGGCGCTGTGCGCACCAATCCAGAAGCTATCTCTTGCCTCTCACGCAAACACTAGAAGAGCAAGAAGGAGACATTGTAAGACTGTACGGATAGCGGCGTCATCTGACGTGGCAACATACGAGGAGGGACAGCTGGAACGACCCAAGTGGGCAGGAGAGACACCTCTCTCTCGTCTTGTCGGAGCTCTCATTTCCTTCAAGCCCATCTCCGCTGTCCTCAAATTTGGTGCAAGACAAGTCCTCATCAGGTCTCACTCTTTCAGTCAACAACACTTTGTATTTTTATCTAATTTTGTATTTTGTTAATGTAATTATGGCTTACACTAGAAATAGAACACGTTGCTCTATTTCTGCTAATGTTGCTGTTGGATTGTTGAAAATTTAAATAATGTTTTTAATCATGGGTGGAATGTTCCGTTTAAAGAAATTTTTGCTACTATGAGAATCATGTTACAAATAAACTAATCTAATGGTGTAAAAATTGTGTCTAATTTGTGTAAATTCAAGGGTCATAATTACAAATTTGTGCTTTAATTCGGGTTGTTATATTCAATCTCAATCAATAAAAATACTTGGAGTTAAGCGACCAAATTTTAAATGTCCTTTTGTGTGTGTGTGTGTGTGTGCTTTTTTTTTTTTTTTTTTTTGTTTATTTAAATATTATGAATTTAGATGTATAGTTTGGGTTTAATTGAGTTTGGATGATTGATTTTGGGATGTTGGTGGAGCAGTACAGCTGAAAAAAATGACATTCCTTGGCGGCAAATGGCAAAGGACATTCTGGAGTCGGATGTATATAAGGAGATGGAGAGCATTCAGAACCCATCCATTGTTTACCCAGACTGTAATTTTACTAGTTTCTTTATTCTTATTTATTGGTTATCATCTGGATGCATGTCCTTTTATATAAGTTTGATAATTAAAAGGCCAATGATAATAAATAAGGGACAGTACTCTCAAACAAGCCAATTGGTAATTAGCCCAATCCAGTGCATTCTTAGTTTGCTGTGTTTCAGAATCATTAATCAAAGGCTTAACATCAATGTTACACTGTCATTTGTTTCCTATGTTTGATTCACAAATACAAACTAACTGCAGTAGATGTTTTAGACTGAAGAACAGAAATTCGTAACTATTTGATTTTGCTTTAAGAAGTTAAAATAACTTCTTTGACAATTTTAGGCTGAATTGCTGTTTATTGGTTTCAGAACATACCATCGTTTTATTTCTACAAGTTTATTATCTACATTACATCACATAAGACCAATAGGGGCTACCCTAGAAAAAATTATGGTACTACAAGAGGTATATTTGTCACCCTGTCACCTCTTTGTATGATACTTCGGCTGATTGAGTTAATATGATAGGAAGTTCTGATGATTAATCATATTTTGAAGTAGAATGCAATGGCGTAACTTCAAGTTTTGAGGAGTTCATTTCCTTCAAACCTCTTGTCCTGTAATGGTTCGACAATATTAATTAACTGTTTTCTATTTGAGGCCAGATTTCCTTTTGTTGGGAAGTAATACAGATTGTGGTCTGATGCTTTCATAACTATTTGAAGAAATAAATGAATAACTAGCTGAGCAGCAAATTTGTTTTCTTGTTTTGTGAGATATTCAATAGCACTGCTCGTCTTTTCTCTATTGATGTTTTTCTCTTTGCTCGTGTCTCAACGTATCATGTAAAAATTTGAATTGTGATTAAATCGAAATTAATTACCAAGCTCATTTTGAACAGATTATCTGAATCCCTTTCATGCGTATGATGAAGGTAATCTTTCATGGCTGGTAAGTATCTATTCTTCATCTTAAACTTGAAATATTTGTTCTTAATTACTTTAGCCATGAAGTACACAAGCAAATGCATGTACAACTATTTTTGCTTGTCACGACGCTCAAACCCTTGCGCATGTCGTGTGTTATAACATCTTCCAAAACCCCATTAGGACATCTGTTGACGGCTGATTTTGGTCTCAGGGTAATATTGGAATATCACCTCCGAGGTAATCCTCCTTCAATAGTGAATTTGTTTGGTTATGGGGGACCAAAGGCAAACTTAGCAAAAAACAGATAAACACACCAATCAACAAGGAGATTTAACGTGATTCGGTGGATTTGGATCCGACCTACGTCCACGGACACAAACAGGATGATACTTTTATTACTTAAACACTCTTTTCGGGTCTTTTTGTTTTCTACAAGTCAGAGCTTGAAAATTCAGATCCCTTCTTTTAACCTTCAACTTGTTCTCTCCTTTTACCTATGCTCTACCCTCCTATTTATAATAGTGTAGAAATCATATTCCTATTTGTACAAGAATTTCCTAGTTGAAACAATTTCATTTCCCATAAGGATTCCTAGTCAAAACTGTTCCCTTTTCCCATAAGGATTCCTAATCAAAACTACATTTACTTCATTTATCCTATTAGGATATTAACTCACCAGTTTTCCTCATGAAAATAGGATAACTTGTCATCTTATCCATAATGATAGGGTGTTATCTTCTGGAGCACGCCTCGCTATATGGTCGGTCTTCATGAGGTCGGTCACAATAGTTTTTTGTACTGAGAGTGCTGCTGTCGACCTGATAATTGCCCGGTCATCCAATCAGTGGTCGGGGTAACGATCTTAAGTGCTCGGCCCCTGACTCATGTGGTCGGGTCGATATTAATGATCCGGACCAATAAGGAATTACCCTTTTACCCCTGTCGTGCTGCTTAAATAACATAGTGCTCGGAAAACACCATCAACATCTGTCCCCTAGTTCTCGGTAACAACGAGTTTGTGAGTTGATGCCGGGAACTATAAAAAGATGGTGTGTCAATGAATCTGTCGGTGGTCACTTCAGGAACTGCAGAGAAAAATGCCTTGGCTGCAAATCTGGTCATTCATGCCATCTTCATGAGCTCAGTTAACGAGGATCCCGATATCTACCTGTGGAAAAAATACTCTGCCCTTATGCTGATGACGATCGACTCGGTGGGATGTAACCCGACCCCGAGCTAATAATAACATTTGGCTCTGGGGAATGTCACCTCCCCAGACCAATAGAGCCGACTCGGTGGGACGTAACCCGACCCCGAGCTGAAAGAAAGACTTGGCTCTGGGGGAATATTTCATCCCCGGTCCAAAGAAGCCGACTCGGTGGGACGTAACCCGACCCCGAGCTGAAAGAAAGACTTGGCTCTGGGGGAATATTACATCCCCAGTCCAAAGAAGCCGACTCGGTGGGACGTAACCCGACCCCGAGCTGAATAAACCATAAGGCCTCGATGGAATAAAATCCAGCCCCGAGCCAAATAACCAAGCGGCCTCGGCGGAACGAAATCTAGCCCCGAGCCGAAAATAAACATCGGTCTCGGCGGTACAAGAGCAGACCCGAGCCAGAAAGAAACATCGATCTCGGCGGTACAAGAGCAGACCCGAGTCGGAAAGAAACATCGGTCTCGGCGGTACAAGAGCAGACCCGAGCCAGAAAGAAACATCGATCTCGGCGGTACAAGAGCAGACCCGAGTCGGAAAGAAACATCGGTCTCGGCGGTACAAGAGCAGACCCGAGCCGGAAAGAAACATCGTCTCGGCGGTACAAGAGCAGACCCGAGCCGGAAAGAAACATCGGTCTCGGCGGTACAAGAGCAGACCCGAGCCGGAATGAAACGTCGGTCTCGGCGGTACAAGAGCAGACCCGAGCCGTAAAACAAATATCAAAACTATTGTGTGGACCACAACAAACAAGCATAAATAAATGTCAGCCTAAGACAGAAGATGTCTTACTCACATTTTTGGGATCCGTTGTCTTTCTTGCAACTCTACAAAGGTCACTACAAGTAAGACTCTTCTTAATACATCCTCTCTGCATCTCAGCATTCCATGCATCCGACCGGATGACTTCCGCTATCAACTTTGGTCGACCTCAAAAACAGAATGGTCTATGTACTCACTGAGATAGCCTTCTTTCACCAAGTCTTCCACCTGCTCCCGCAGGTCTCTGCACCCATTCGTGGCATGTCCCCTTACGTTATGGTAGATACAGTAAGCCCTACTATTTCCCTCCTCAATCGGGAACCTTCTCAAATTAGGTTCGGCCAACAGACCTTTGTCCTGGATTTCCCGAACTATCTGGGTCATAGGTTTGTTCAGGGGGGTGTATACTGTCCTCCCGCGACACGGTTGACTTGGACATATGACTTTATCTCTTGAACATTACTACTCGGAGGTGTCGGTCTGAGTTTCTTCTGCTCCGGGACCGATCTCCTCAAATTTCTGATCGAATCCCACTGATTGTCTGACCTGAGTATCTTAGCCTTTCGGGTGTCTACTCCCCGGACAATATTTTTCTCCTCCTCTATTAAGATAAACTTCCTGGCCAACTCCAGGGCAGTGGCATAATCCGATACGTCTTGAATCCTCAGGTGAGTCCACAACTTCCCGACCTTCAGACCTCCCTTGAGACTTTCTAGCGCTTCCGATGACTCGTACGCTCCGACCTCGAGCACCAAATTATGGTACCTTTCAATGAATATCTTCAGAGGTTCATCGTCTCCTTGTTTTATAAGCTTTAGTTCTCCAATTGTCTTTCTGGGGACACAAGCTCCCTGAAGTGTCGTATGAATGACTTCCTCAGTTGTGCAAAGTTGCTGATGCTCCTTGGGGCTAGGCTTCTATACCATAGAATGGCAGATCCTCCCAAGGTTAGAGGGAAAACTTTACAAACGGCATCCCCTACTACTCCTTGGACCTCCATTAATAGGACAAAACTTTCAATGTGAGACTTTGGATCTGAATGGCCTTTGTAGGGCGTCATGGATGGCATGTTGAAATGTCTTGGGAATTTTGCCGACCTTATTTCTTCTGTGAAGGGAGATTCAACCTCGTCATCCCGAGCATCTGATGTATCAGTTTTGGGGTTTACTCCCCACTTGACCATTTCTTTTCTTAACCAAGACTTTATACTGCCATCTGTGTCACTATGTTGCCTCACGCGGCCTCCTTCGCGTCTGTCACCACGGGTGCGGCGTTCCTCATGACTTGAGACTTTCCGTCCAGTTTCACTATCCTTCATGTTTCCCCTTCTGGTATCGCGGGGGCCATCACAGGATGAATCTGGCGACTGTCTCCCCTCTTCTTCTTCCCACGTATCCTCCGTTTGTAAATCTTTTTCTACGACTACGGACCTCAATCCGTAGGGACTCTTCCTCCTCGGTTCATCGTCATCACTCACATCTGCGACCCTTTTTCCTTCCGATATTTCGCCTCTCCTCCGACTGGTTCCGGCTCCAAGTTTCTCATTATTCGTCTCTTCCATCCTCTCCAGTTTGTTCATCATGGATTTCAGAAGGATTTGATTTTCCTCCCTATCTTTCCTCATATTTTCCTCCATTTTCTCCATCCAATCTGCAGCCGAGCTCCCTGATGATTGGTGGTTTCCGTCTTCCGCCATTGTCTTACTACACGAGTTGCTTTTTGTTCAACTCCCCACAGACGGCGCCAACTGTTGACGGCTGATTTTGGTCTCAGGGTAATATTGGAATATCACCTCCGAGGTAATCCTCCTTCAATAGTGAATTTGTTTGGTTATTGGGGACCAAAGGCAAACTTAGCAAAAAACAGATAAACACACCAATCAACAAGGAGATTTAACGTGATTCGGTGGATTTGGATCCGACCTACGTCCACGGACACAAACAGGATGATACTTTTATTACTTAAACACTCTTTTCGGGTCTCTTTTTGTTTTCTACAAGTCAGAGCTTGAAAATTCAGATCCCTTCTTTTAACCTTCAACTTGTTCTCTCCTTTTACCTATGCTCTACCCTCCTATTTATAATAGTGTAGAAATCATATTCCTATTTGTACAAGAATTTCCTAGTTGAAACAATTTCATTTCCCATAAGGATTCCTAGTCAAAACTGTTCCCTTTCCCATAAGGATTCCTAATCAAAACTACATTTACTTCATTTATCCTATTAGGATATTAACTCACCAGTTTTCCTCATGAAAATATGATAACTTGTCATCTTATCCATAATGATAGGGTGTTATCTTCTGGAGCACGCCTCGCTATATGGTCGGTCTTCATGAGGTCGGTCACAATAGTTTTTTGTACTGAGAGTGCTGCTGTCGACCTGATAATTGCCCGGTCATCCAATCAGTGGTCGGGGTAACGATCTTAAGTGCTCGGCCCCTGACTCATGTGGTCGGGTCGATATTAATGATCCGGACCAATAAGGGAATTACCCTTTTACCCCTGTCGTGCTGCTTAAATAACATAGTGCTCGGAAAACACCATCAACAACATCAGATTGGTTGAAATTCAAACTACTGAAATAACCATGCCAGCTCTTCTGAACCACCTTACTGAGTTTTTAAACTTGTGTTGGTACCTGTGAAGAAGCTTTTTCTATATTGGTCATATTCCAGGATCCAGGTACTTTTTAGGGCTTTCTCTGCAGAATATAACTGGCAGTAATCTTTATTAACTTATAATTGCTTGATTTATATGATAGTTTTGAATAAGGAAAATTACTTGAATCAACTTAAATCATGAGTATTAAGTTGACAGGAAAATTACTTAGTTGAATATATTATAATTGGAAAAGCACAAATTTGCTTTCAATTGCATGTCAAATGGCAGGCTGCAGCAGAAGCAGAGGCAGCAAACCTGTCAATGTCGAGACGAGCAATACCTTATGCTTCTTCAGTAAATGAAGCAAATGATATTGTGCGGGGAAATTGGCTTCAAGCAATTGAGCAACATCATCAACAATATACTGGAGAGATTAGAGACATTTTGGATATTGGATGTTCTGTTGGCGTGAGCACAAGATTTCTTGCTGACAAATTCCCTTTTGCTAAAGTTACCGTGAGTGGAAAATATTCCGATCCCACCAAAATCAGTTTTTGCTGCTGTACTATTATGGATGTTTGATATAATAGAAATGTTCACTGATTAAAGTTTATCTATTTTTTGATTTGCAATCACTGATTAAGGTTTATCTATTCTTTGATATGCAATCTCTCACATATTTGTTGTCACAATGCAATTTTAGGGGCTAGATCTGTCGCCTTACTTTCTTGCTGTAGCTCAAGTTAAGGAAAAGAGAAGCACCCCGAGAAAGAATCCAATTATCTGGATGCATGCAATTGGGGAAGACTCAGGCTTGCTGTCCAACTCATTTGACGTTGTCAGTCTTAGCTATGTGGTATGTTTTATGGTTCAACTCAGAACACTTGTCAGTGGAAAGATGCTAGTATGCCTTTGCTAGAGCACTTGTGTTTGAAATTTTATGTTCTTTCTCTAGATTCTCACTTGCTCTATTCTACTTTTCTACTTGATGTGCAACTTTTCAATCATTTCTTTTTTAACTTTGCTCAAAAATAATTGTTTTGTATTAATTATTTGACTCATCAAGTGCTTACAGCTCCACGAATGTCCTGAAAGAGCAATAGTAGCCTTGTTAAAGGAAGCATTCCGTCTCCTTCGACCTGGAGGCACAGTAGCTTTGAATGATATCGCGGTAAATTATTAAAACCCTTTGTTTCTGCTCCTGATGTCATTACTTAATGCAATGGCTCAACTAATGCTTTTCTTGTTATCTTCCTCAGCCAAAGTCGAAGATCCTTCAGGTATTATGCTGTTGATACTCAACTGTTGATCTGTCTTCACTATGCTGACTTTTTCAACGAAATTTGTTTAGTTTTACTTGTATTTTATCTTTTTGTAGGAATTATCTCCAGTACTATTTACATTGATGAAGAGCACTGAACCTTTTCTAGATGAATATTTCCTGACTGATCTTGAAGGAAGAATGAGAGAAGCTGGCTTTGTCAATGTAACATCAGTTCTCACTGACCCAAGACACAGGACAGTCACCGGGACTGTGCCTCATTAACATGTGATAGCTCGTATCAAGAGAGAATCACCATCCGTTTTTCTGCGGCTTACATCAAACTGGTCAAAGTTTCCAATGTAAGGATAATCTCTTTTAAAATTTAATTGAATTTCTATTGAATTAAATTTATACTCCACTTTCTTATTGAATATTCCTTCAAAATAGTAAATTTTAACGAATATAATGATTGAGCGGGGTGACTACTACAACTCCTTTCTATGTGGCTCTGCCACTGATTCCAATGCACGCCTGAAATTGTTGAGAAGTTACTTGGACAAAAAGAAAACTGCAGAAGAGATGGAACAGCAGTTCCAGAATACTGCATCTGATGATTACAGTTTAAAAGAAGGGGAAGGTTCCCCCTCCAACTAACGAATGCAAAGCTTATTTGTTTGTATCTCCATGTCAAAGGATGTCACTTAGTTCGTGTCATGTATTTAATTTTCTCATGGAATGTTTCTTCTATTGGTGTCACTAGAAAAGCACTGGCCTAGTGAAATCCAAGTTTTTTCAGCAGGAACTGAACAATCTCTCATTGGATTTAACGGTAGAAAAACCCGTGATCCATCTCAAATCTCCTCCGCAAGGGTGGCGCTCGGTCAGTCCACACAGACGGTCGGTTGAACTTTTAAATTTGGATAAAAATAAAGAGCCCCAAATCTAAGAAAAGTTATTATATATAACAATAAGGAATCCAAAAAAAATCTTTTTTTTTTTTTTTTTTCAATAGGAGATCACATATTTTAGAAACTTATTTAGGACACTTCAAAATTCAGGGGCCTGCATAGGGGTGGGCATCGGATCGGATCGGGTCAGATCCTAATATCGGATCGAATCGGATCAGATTTGGCTATCGAACCCAATCGAATCATGTTTGGTTCATTTGTCGAATTCGGATCGGATCGGATAAATTTGATAACTATCAGATCGAATCGGATTTTATTCGATTTGATAACAAATCTGAATCTGATAAGGAATCCGATTTGATAACGGATTCGAAATCCGATAGAGAATCTGATTTGATAATAATCCGATAGTAGATTCGATTTGATAACAAATCAATTTTTGATAACGGATCCGATTCGAAAAATTTATTTGAAAATTTGTAAATTCATAACAATTTTATTGAATCGGATCAGATAACTTAAAATTCAAATCAATTTTATCAAATCGGATCCGTTATCAAATCGAATCCACTATCGGATTCATTATCAAATCAGATTCTCTATCGGATTCGAATCCGTTATCAAATTGGATTTATCCGATTCGTTAAGTATTCGAATCAGATCAAACAAATCCGATCCGATTCGATAGTTATCAGATCGGATCGAGTTTGATAAGGCTATCAAACCTTATCGGATCAAACAAACTAATACTGATCGGATTCGGATTCGGATTCAGTCGGATCTGATCCGAATCCGATAATGCCCACCCCGCCTGCATCTCTTTCACCTACTACTTGCAAAATAAAGTAAAATATTCTCATAATTATTGAAAAGACTCGAACTCTCAATTTTAAAAATAAATAGGAGAAATTGTCCACCGCCAAGACAATTCTTTTTTTCTCCCCTCTCACAGTAGAACGTGTATCGAATACAATCATAATGAAAACTACTTTCTAAGATGTTGATATTAAAAGTTAGAAAATGATATCATCCAAAGTCCCAACTTGAAATTATTAAATTTTTGAACCACTTGAGCCTTCAAAATTGACCACCTTTGAATTGAAAATCTTGAGTCTGCAAGAAGTATTGAGATAGGAAATTATCAAGAACAGATTTAGATATTTAGAAAATGAGATGCATGTGCAATTAATGCTAATTCTTTGTTGCCTTCATTATAAAATGCTTATCTTCAAGTAATAAAGTTAATATTGAATACTGATGAAAACATACCATTTTCCTTGCAAATTGCAATGCTTTTTTGTTTATTTATTAAAGGAGAAAATTTCACACTTTTCATAATATCGGATGGATAATTAATAATATAAAAAGTGTTGAAGTAATTTCTATTTCCCTTAATTAAATTTATTTTTTAATTAAATATGTAAATCACCCTCGGCCCAATAATGTTATTAGGCTTTGTAACTTCTGATAATTTATACAAAGCCCAATAAAGGCCCAGAAATGAAAAGTAAAATTCCGTAACTGCGGGGCCCAGCCACCGGAAACAAAGAAAACGAAACGTGGGACCCAACATCCATACAAGAACCTACTGTGGGGACCAACAAGTGAGGTGAACACGTGTCGAAAAAACAAGGATCCCCAGTCACCACCACCGAATCCCTGCGAGTCTACGAGTCGTCGAATTTCTATTTATCTCAATTTTAATTTTATATATTTATTTACCATTATATGTGGCTTGGTTGCTCTTCTTATAAAACTCAAAATTGAATTGGGCTTTTAGTCTCTCAAAAGCTCTTTTCTTTATTTTGCTTCTCTGTTTATGTCAACTCTCACAA
Organism: Zanthoxylum bungeanum; assembly: GCA_019454045.1. NCBI lineage: Eukaryota > Viridiplantae > Streptophyta > Magnoliopsida > Sapindales > Rutaceae > Zanthoxylum > Zanthoxylum bungeanum. The sequence continues at coordinate 55,294 of SKCR01030683.1, read as the reverse complement.
CACGTAAGTTCTTCAAGTTTCCTATGCAATTGCTTTAAATATTCCTCCACCAGTCTCTTTTCTTTCTTCTAATTATTAATATTATTATATTAGTAATTGTAAAGTAAGTTTTTTTTAGTATGCTGTTTATAGAAATTTATCTTTTTTAGTTGGGGGAATGAAGTTGTTTTTGTTTTGTTTCTGTTTGTTCTTGATTGTCAATTGTCATATCATATGCTGTGTCAGCTGAAATTCACATGAAGTTATATCTTCTTTTATTTATTTTTAATTTTGGGGTTTTTTTTTTGTCTATTAATTTGTTTATTTTTATTTGTATGGAAGTTGGGTCTGGGAATTTAATTGGGCTTGAAAGTGCCCGTTTTGGCTGTTTTGTTTCTCTGTTTTTGTTTTTCAACCTAGAATCAGTTTAAGAAACGTGGGTTATAAATAAATACTTGTATTTTATATTTGATTAATTTTGTTTTGTTAGCAATACTATTACTAGCCTTGCTCTGTTTCTTAAGGTTTTGGGCTTGTCACTGAACAACAGATTTTAGGTTTCAATGAGGCATCCCTGTGTAATGTTATACCTGCTTGCTTGTTTTCCTTGTTAGGGATAATGCAGTTCTTGCCAGAGGGTACAAGTATATACAGGGCCGGCCCTGATATTCTTGGGGCCTAAGGCAATTTTTACATTTCGGGGCTGTTAACCATAAGCTGGTGCCTCGCCCGCCTTAGCCAAGGTCTGGCTCTGAGTATATAGGCAGTTTATTTTGTCAAATAAGTACTCATTTGGGTTATTGCAGTTTCTCTGGACTGATTTTAATTGAAACTTTGTAGAATGTTCTGCCGAAATTGCATTTTTTTTAATCTAAAGTGATTGGGACAATTTGTGAGTGTCACGTCAAGATATAGAAAGCTTTGTAAGTATCGTTTCTGAGTGCATAAAAATTATGGGATATCAGATGCATGATACTAGCGGATTTTGCTACTAATGGATTTGATGTATGTATGTACCTTTTTTTGTGTTTAGCAGTAGATGTATGCATGCCATGCTTGTGTTGGAGTAATATATTTGCTTGTGTCCATGCTTTACTCAGCTGGCGTTTACCCAATTAGTTTGTCTGATATTTGCAAAAGCACTTCATAAATGCTGAGTGTGTCGCATTTAAGTTGAGACAGCTTGCTGAAGCCTGTTAACCATGAATATATGTAGTTTAAACTTTAACCTTGTGCTATATCATTGTTTATGATTGATAAGTCAGGGATACAGAGACTACTAGAAAAGCCAGAGAGCTTCTGCTTATTGTTTCAGTTTTCACAAATTGAAAGAAGTCCACTTTGACATTTTGGAATTACTTCAATGGTTTATGATTTAAGGTTTTCATTGGAAGGCATGCAGCAATGGAAAATTTTTAAAATATAAACACTGATTAGGGAATTTTTATAATGATCAGAGGACCTTTTTAATGTATTTATTTTAAATTAGAAAAGTTTAGCATTGCACTGATACAAAGATTTCATTTATTTTGTTGATTTTTTTTTTTTTTTTTTTGAGTTGCTAGCTTTACCTACATATCAGCAAAAGTTTGACATACGATCTGAATTCTGAAGCATTATCTAGTAGTTTGATTTTATTACTGGTTTGTGAATTCTAGACAAGTTCTCTGGTTTTATCTTCATTACTTAGCTTCCCTATGGATGAGATTTTGTTATGTGCTAATAGTTTTAAGTGATAAAATGAAAATAAACCTCCTACCCATAGTGTCATCACATTTTTCTCTACTGAATTTTGGTCAAATTCCATGCAGATGATTAGTACTATCTTTGAAGGGAACTGAAGAGTTGGTGTTTTCTCTATCCAAAAGAAGAAAAAATCGGAAATCAAAGAGCTGTTCCCCTGAGCTTAATTCGTAGTCAGTATGGACTTGAAGGGTATAACCTGGGTTGGGCATGTATACCAGAAGTTTGAAGCTATGTGCTTGGAGGTGGAAGAAATTATGTACCAGGTATGCTCTTCTGGTTGTTCCATCTTAAACCATCCCCAATTTAGTTGAGTTCCTGAGGAGGCAATATCTTGAACTTCCTAAATTGGTGGCATCTAAATACATTCAATTCATTTCTGTCCTGATCATTCATTCTCACCGAAGTTTGTAGCACTCCATTAATTTACTTTTTCGTAATTATGTTTTGGTATAGGACACTGTTAAGTATGTCGAAAATCAGGTGCAGACAGTTGGTTCAAGTGTCCAAAAATTATATTCGGATGTGGTTGAAGATTTTCTCCCTCCATCTTCAATGGATCTTGTCAAAGGGAAAGTAGCGTCCAACTTGCCTGCTGAACAAAATACTGATATTGGGATCTGTAAAAAGCCAAAAGTAGGCATCAAGGAAGAGGCTACGAAGATTGACAGTGAGCAATTGAGTGAGGATTCACTAACTACTGCTGATTTGGATAAAGGTGCAGGCCATGGACAATCTTTCCATGGGTTTCACATTGAAGATACTTCATTCCAAGCATCCTCTGGGGATATCATCAAAGGAGCGTGCTCTGATGTGTACTCAAAGGAATATGATGTAAGGAGTGGACATAATCAATCAAGTCTCTGCATACAAAAAATCTCTAAAGAGGAAAATTTGCTTCCTAGTGAAACGTCTGTGGAAATCCCTAGTATGGAAAGAAGTCTTAGCAGAGGATCATCATCCTGTGAACTGGTGGGTAAAAATCAAGCATCTGATGACCAGGTAGGTGCAAATCCAACCTCAGTTACAACTCGAGTGGCTAGCTGCAAGCACATTGAAGAAGTTAATGATGAGTTAGAAAATGGAAGCAAGGGTGCATCAGGTGTTTTAACTAGTAGCCCATCATCTAAAAATTGTGATGAGATTGAAAATGCAAGTGTTCGTTCCTCTTGTAGCGGCCTATCAGCAGAACTAAATGGTGAGTACGCCCTAATATATGACTTTGCAGACATGTGTATGAGCGGTGGGGTTGTTTCTCTAGTAGGGTCATTTGTGAATGAAGATGTAGAGCCAAGCGAATTTCCTGATAAGAAAACCTTTTTTTGCAATCCCGGTATCTGTCTCATTTAGATGCATCATAAATATGAATCTTCTAATCTATGAGACATCTAAACGTAGATACCTCCCTTAAATTCTGGCCCCCTGTGATTTTTATTGCTGATGTTATATTATAATGTTGATATTGATATTGTCTATTTTATGTGGTAAATGTTTGAGTCAAATGTTGCAGGCCATTCAGATTACTTGGATATGGATAGGATTGAGAGTAGTAATGACGTTGAACAGGGATTTGAAACCATCCAACAGGTTGGTAATATGCAAGTTGAGGAAACTTGTGTTCTGGTGAATGGAGATGAACTTCATTTTGTTCCTCGCAAGGAAGGCAAACACAGGCCTTACAAGGTACTTGATCTCTCTCGCTCTTTCCCTCCCTCTCACTGTCTCTCCCTCTTTTAATTGCCTTTGACTGAGCATTCTTGTTCAGAAGAAGATTCAAGATGCTATTTCGTCAAGGATGAGATCAGCGAGAAAGCGTGAATATAAACAGCTTGCTGTATGGTATGACGAGGATGAAAAATCCAAGCAAGAAAATGCTGAAAAGGGTTCACCATCCCATGGTCACTGTGAGTTGGAATGGGAGCTACTTTAGATTCAAGAATGTCAACTGTGTAAATAATTTCTTCAGTGTCACCTTCGCAGCCAATCCATGCTGACAATTAATAATCGCAGCAGAACATCCATCACCTGTAGAATATTGGGGGAAGAGGATAAAGAAGCGAACACAATACAAAGAGAAATATAAATAATTTATAGTAATAGCCCCCCATTAGAGTTTATTTTTACTAGTAATTCGGTGACAGTTATTCCTCTCAGAATTCATCAGTGAACACTTTCTTCAAGTTCATCAAGTAATTTTACCACCAATAGATCTACCGTCTTCCTCTGCGATGTTGTTTCTGGGTTGATGAAATTTATACTTTCATCTGTTCCCGATTGTTCAATGCAAGAATAATCCAGGTGTTGTATTGTTGTGAAAGAAATTTGTCAGGCATTGTGGACCCATAATATATCTTCTGCTAATACTGTTTAGCTAAAAACCCTTTCAACAGCATTTTCTTTTTTGGAATACCGGAAAAATCTCACCTCATTCATACCGGGGTAAAACCGGTGTTGTTTCAGGTTCTTATAAAGGTGTTATTGAGGCGATTGGACTTAAGTCGGGCTTGGTTGTTTTTGAAAATAATATTTTTTGAAAATAAATAAAAATAAAATAAAATAATTTTTTTGAATTTTTTAATAGTTTAAAATGGAAAAAAATTAAGAATGTCAATGTTTTTATTGTTTTTTGGATTATACATTAAAAGTTTAATTATAAATATATGTATTTAGATATATATTTTTATCTATAAAATCAGGTCTGGGCCGAACTCGGGCTTTGTGCCTAAGCCCGAACGGGCCTAGAAATTAAAATTTTTCCATCGGGCCAGGTTGGGGTAGGCCTTGGGCTTTTCTACCGTCCTCACTTAGAGCAAAGTAATAAATACAACCGTTTGGACATATATTTTAGATATCCACATATATCTATTAAAAAAATATTCGATATACGTAGTTTAATAGACAGTGGATATGTTGTAAATATGAAATTAAGTATTTGTAATAGATATTGAACGGTTGTGAATATCAGTATCGAATATATACTACTTGCGTAATAACTAATTAAAGATGAGATTATATAATTTACTAATTATATTAATCAACTATCAGCTATTCATAAGTAACATGAAATACCATCCTCACTTTGTGGTTTGAGAATTCAATTCAAAGATATTAAAATTTGTATTACTGCCAACTTGTGTATTATATGCCAGTCACAAGCAACAAATTATGCATCAAGGCTTAGCTTCTGTTTTATCTTTGTTGCCCTTCTCATAAATGATGAAAGGAAAATTCTTAATTAATATTATTAAATCATGCTATCAGAAATTTTAGAAGAGCAACCCACACGGAACACAACTTACCCATCAAAATGACATCCAATTTGCCGGGCACTCTAGGCATCGATCTGAATTTTATACCAAATAAACTTCCAATTAAGTGAATTTTTCCCCTATATAAACCAAGCTACCGAAGGCTGTATATATAACAATTCATTCCTTTAAAACATAATCAGATTAATTTGTATTCCAATTATGGGTTTAAGGTTCCAAAGTCTATGCAAGTCAGCGTTAATCTTCCTCATTTTTGCAATTGCAGCTTCTCAGGTTACATCCCGGAAGCTGCAAGAGGCCTCATTATCCGAGAAACATGAGCAATGGATGTCAAAATACGGAAAGGTGTACAAGAATCCTGAAGAGAAAGAGAAACGTTTCAGGATTTTCAAGGACAATGTTGAGTTCATTGAATCATTCAATGCAGCTGGGTACAAACCCTACAAGCTAAGCGTAAACGAATTTGCAGATCAAACCAATGAAGAGTTTAAGGCATTCAGTAATGGATACAGGCGGCCTAATGGACTTGTTTCAAGAAAAGAAACCTCGTTTAAGTATGAACATGTCACTGCCGTGCCTGCTACCATGGACTGGAGGAAAAAAGGTGCTGTTACTGCCATCAAAAATCAAGGCCAATGTGGTAAGTAATTTCCAAGAAAACGAATAAATTTAAGTCGCTTCAGTTTAATTTTGAAAGGGTAAGAGCTAAAATGTTCACTCAATTATTAATTTATGGATTAATAACTTGAACAGGAAGTTGCTGGGCTTTTTCGGCTGTGGCAGCAACAGAGGGCATAACACAACTTACTACAGGCAAATTGATCTCATTGTCCGAGCAAGAACTTGTTTCATGTGACACTGGTGGCGTGGATCAAGGTTGCGAAGGCGGTCTAATGGAAGATGCATTTGAGTTTATAATAGACAATCATGGGATCAATAATGAAGCAAATTACCCTTACCAAGCAGTTGATGGTACTTGTAACAAAACAGAGGAGGCATCCCATGTGGCCAAAATCAAAGGCTATGAAACAGTCCCAGCTAACAGCGAGGCAGCACTTTTGAAGGCAGTGGCAAATCAGCCAGTGTCAGTCTCCATTGATGCTGAAGGCTCTGCATTTCAGTTCTATTCGAGCGGTGTGTTTACAGGGGATTGTGGGACTGAGCTGGACCATGGGGTTACAGCCGTCGGATATGGCACCACTGGTGATGGAACCAAGTACTGGCTTGTGAAGAATTCGTGGGGAACCAGCTGGGGCGAAGAAGGATACATAAGGATGCAGCGTGACATTGATGCTAAGGAAGGATTGTGTGGTATTGCCATGGATTCCTCATATCCCACTGCTTAAATTAATGTGCTTTGCACTTTGTTGCAAGTGTAATGATGTAAAAGTACTTGCTGTATAATAACTTGTTTGTGTAAATTATGCATTTGATTTCATCAATGGAGTCTAAATTGTGTGTCACTTTTATGGACTCCTGATCACAAATGACCTTTTTTCTAAACAATTAACATAAACTCACAACCCCTTTCAATCCCTTAACTCCCTCTCCTCTCAAATAATTCCTCACCTAAAATCCCTAAATCATTCCACAATACCATGTCCCTGCTCCTTCTTTTTCATCATTATTAGGGGTGGGCACTATCGGATTCGATCGGATCGGACCGAATCCGAATCCGATTCGATCCGATCAACATTAAGGTTCGAATTCCTTATCAAACCCGATCTGATCCGATCCGATAACTATCGAATCGGATCGGATTTGTTTGATCCGATAAGAAAAGTTTTCTTATCGGATCGGATAAGTTTGATTTGATTAATGATCTGAATTCGATACTTAATCCAAATTCGATAATGTGTCCAAATTTGATAATGTATCCGAATTTGGTAACGGATTCGAATTTTGTAATGGATCCGAATTTGGTAACAGATCCGAATTAAAGACCACTATCTTTATGATGATAAAAACAGAGGAAACGACCAAATGCTTGAAATAATGCGGTAAATGGATAGATGATCATATGAACTACTCTGTTACAACCAAACATTTCAGAAGATGCCAGAAAAGCTATGATGGCAGTAAACGGCATCATCACTCATGGACAATATTCAATAAAAACCAATGTGTATACAAAGATAAAAGAAACCAATGTGTATACAATCATACCTATAAAGTATTGAAGATCAGATGGTGAAGACTGAAGTTTTTCGGAGCTTCCTGAGATATTTATATTATCTTATAGATCTATTAGTTATTTTGTATTATATTGATTGTATGTTGTTGTAAAAGTTTATGTACAAAGTATGTATTATGTTGTTTCAATTCTAATTAGGAATATGTAGTCACCGACTTTGCACTGAGGCTGAGGTGAGGAGACCAGGCCGAACCCGTAATTCCTATTGTTCCTGAGTAGTTTTAGGTGTGAATATGTATTTCTATTTGTTACAGGAACACATAATTCATATTTTTCCTTGTGTTATTGACCGGCGTAAACACACACGTATAACGCAAGCGCACGTATCGTTCAAGTAGTATAAAAATATCGATCCCACGAGGACTTAATATCTAAACTATTAATTTTATGAGGTCAAATGATTACTAATATCTAACATGTTGTTTGATTGATTTGAAATGGTGATGATTCTAAATTTTAAAAACAAGTAAATAAAATTATTCGAAAGTAGGTTTTAAGAAAATTCAATATTAAAAACTATCTAGGGTTGTGATTTCTTCCAATATCATTTAAAAGATGAAGTGGTTATCTTAAAGTTGGGTAATATATTGATTTATTAACCTGGAACACTAAATTATGTGTAAGCCTCTGTCGATGGTCAGACACAAATACCCAGTTTAACCCAATTGAACCATATGTCTATGTCAACCAAATTATCTGGATTCATTAAGTTTAAGTTCCAATTATGGTTACCCCGCCCGACAGGTATATGTCTATCCTGTAAGGAAATCTATTAAAGGGTTATCTATCCTCAAGGAAGATCGTGGGCTATTAAATCTAAGGCTGAAACCTAAAATCCCTATGTCTAGTTCATTTTAGATTTACCACATCAATCTTATTGGTGATCAGACAACAAGAAGCATTAAGCTTAAGACTTAATAAATAAACCTTTATATTACCCAAACTATAATCTAACCCCTTATAAACCTGTGATATTAAAAGTTATCACAACCCCAGATAACTAATTTAGTTACAACACATAACTAGGACTAGTAAAAACTTGAAAATAAAAGATATAAAGTAAAAATGCGGTAAAGTAAATACTGAAAAGTAAATTACAATAAAATAAAATGTTAAGGTAAAAGGAATTACTTTTACTACTACTAATTTAGATATCTCCCATAATATAATATATAAACTTGTGATAACATTATCAACCAGCCATATAGGCGGTATCCTGATTAAGTCAAATTAAGTCCAACCAGCCATTAAGGCGGTAAAAAGATTTGTCAATGAACCTGCCATATAGGCGGTAAGAAATTTTAATTACCAACCGACCAATCTGGCGGTATCCTTGATTAGTCAGGTTTAAACCAGATTAAAATGAATTACCAACCGACCAATCTGGCGGTATCCTTTTTAAGTCAATATTTTAAATAGTGAATATATTATATTTAAGGGAGATTATTCTAAATAGCAATAGTAAAAGAATTAACATTCACCCTAGTTGGGGAAGTTACTTCATCATGGTAAATAGTAAAACTGTAAAAAGTAAAAAAGTAAATTACTATTATTACAAAACGTAATTAAAATTAATTAAAAAACTAAAAATTAAAAGAAAGTAGAGAGAGAAACTCCCTCTTTACATCAAAGAGATGAGAGAGAGTGGTACAACTGAAACTGGAATTTCGGGCTCTATTTATAGAGGTCAGTAGGGGTCGCGCGTCGCGACGCCGAGCTCGCGTCGCGACGCCAGTTATGTCGACGTGGCATGCTGTGGTTCGTCGGTTGCAGATTCTGGATAAGGTGATAAGGTGACACGTGGCAGAGTGGTTGGGACTCAATTACTGTGACACGTGGCGACTTCTGATTGGTCGGCTAGATTCTTATCCGCCACATGTCAGATAAGGATTAGATAGCCAATAATTGATGCTGACGTGGCAGTGACGTGGCGGTGACGTGGCGGTGACGTGGCGACACGTGGGAAATGGACTGTCGGCACCGTAGGATTGCGACACGTGGCACTTCCTGATTGGCTGACGATGATGTGGTGGTGAGGTGGCATGTTGACTCGGTCAATCTGGTGATGTGGCTGATGATGTGGCAATGACGTGGAGTGACACGTGGCACACGTGGCGATGGTGACTGTCGGCACCGTAGGATGATGACACGTGGCACGACGTATGTTAGCAGATCGGCTGAGATGGTGACACGTGGCACGGCGTACGTTAGCAAAGTCAAACTTTTCTCAAATTCTGATTTGTGGACTCGGCGCACGTTAGCACTGTTCGGCGCATGTTAGGCGTCGCGACGCTGAAGGTCTTGGCGTCGCGATGCGAGAAATTACCAAAATGCCCATTTTTCGTCCAATTTTCACTGTTTTGGCCCAAATCACCTCCAGAATGTCCTGAAACTTTATTTATCTATAAAATAACACAAAACACATCAAAATATTCACAAAACTCAAGAAACTATACAAAATATTAGGTTAAATGAGTGGGAAATAGTGATAGATTTACCACTCATCACACCCTCAAACCTAACATTTTGCTAGTCCTTGAGCAAAACATAATAAAAATTAATTAAGCCACTTTCGTAGGGATCACAGTTGCATTTAGCGTATGCAACAAGCCTTTAAACCCCTAAGTGACCCTAGTGGACGAGTTGTAGTCTCGTGAGGGTTTACAGCAATGATACCCACAAACATTTTACAAAAGTAAAAAGAAAGTAAAACTAATGCACACAAAAGCAAAAAGACAAGAGAAAAGAGAATAAAGAAGTTAGTGACTAATCTGGTGAAATTTCTACTCCAAGTTACTAGTTGTTTTGTTTCTTTCTAAATTACCGAATAAGTAAATTCTCCGATCATATTTACCATTCTTCGTATACACAGCCAACAAAATATTAATCAACTAATTTTTGCCCACAACAGTCACAAGTGCAGTTGATAAGAGAGTAATATTTGTGTCCTAAAGTTTTATCGGAATTCACACATTTTTACAATAATGAAATAATTTTTCTGATTTTTATGATTTTTTTCTTTGATTTTTCTATATTTTTTATTTATATACAATATCTTCCATCTATGTAGCGAGTGTTGGGTTGGTGGCTCCCAAACCAGTTGGCTTTAGGGCACCAGGTGTTAAGACACCCCTACGGACTTAATTACTCAGACTTCAGATATATATATTTTTGCAGCATCTTTGATCCATGTAACGAGCTTTGGGCCAGTGACTCCCAAACCAGTTGGTTTTAGGGCACTATGTGTTAAAACACCCTTACAGACTTAATAACTCGGATCTCAGACATTTTTTTTACTCCATTGCTTTTTGAGATGCTTCCTCCAATTAAACTAGAGCACTGAATATTACAAACTTTTCAATTATAGCTCATGTATGTATGTTACTATGTATGTTGATAATACCTGTCAACTGAGCATACGAAGATCCATTTTAGTCTGTTTTATGGAGAATTCACAAATTAAATAATTCAAAAGGAAATAAACAAAAATTAACTTATTTCGAAAATAGGCTTGAGATACGTCTCATGAGTGGAAACTCCTTACTCAGCTATCTCTTACCAATTTCACCATTTTAGTCAAAATAAAAACACAAAAACGTAAAATATTTTTGTAATTTTAGAAAAATTTTCAAATTTTTTTGTATTTTTCGAAAACTTTTGGACTAAAAATAAAAACAACACACAAACTAAAAACAAGGTACTGATCAACTAATTTCCTCCCCCAAACCTAAATGAGACATTGTCCCTAATGTCTTAAACAGTAGAAGAAGAGTTTAGAAGGTAATACCTGGTTAGCTGAAATTCTACAAGAACTTAAAGGTTAAGATCCAGATTAACACGATGCCTCTTACCACGATCGTCCTCGGACCAATTTATCTTTGAAAGGATATGGTCAACTTGTGGTTCATAAGCTAAGAGTTGGTCTATTAGATCCGAAGCAGTTCTGGTAGTAAAGAGGAGTTCTTTCAAAGGTTTTGACACGAACCCATTTCTCCGGGCATCATCAAGAAACACACAAAGAAAATCATAAAATCCATCAACATTAAACAACCCAATTGGTTTCTGGTGTATGTTCAGGTTCGCCCAAGATAGCACTATAAAAATTTCCTCCAATGTACCCAAGCCACGTGGAAAAGCGATAAAAGCATCAGCACGGTTAATCATTTCTACCAGTCGTTCAGACATACCTGGCACGATCAGTTCCTCTCCGTTTGATGGTTCAATAAGATTTGCCTCTGTCAAGGATTTTGGGATGATTCCCAAAACATGACTGCCTCCTTCCTGTACGGCCTTTGAAACGATCCACATTAGTCCAAGATTGCCTCCGCCATATATTAAGTGCATATTCCTTACAGCTATGACTCGACCCAATTCCTGTGCTGCTTCTACGTATTGTGGCTTAGTACCAACACCAGTACCGCAAAACACACATATGTTTTCAACTCGTCTTCTTGAAGTGGCTTCCATTTTTTTTTATGTATTTTATTCTCAAATCATGATGCCTTCCAAAGTGCAATGACAGCTGAATTTATAGTTCCTGAAAAGGGTGAGTAAAAATAGCACAAGTATCTTCCAGATGACGATTTGTAGCGAAATAATATCGTGATAGTCAAAAAGGTCTGGATCCTGTCGGAGAAAATAAAAGAAAACAACAAAACAAATTACAATTATTAAGAAAAGACAAAGAGATATAATATTTACAAGAAAAGTAACGGCTTGATTGATGTCTATGCGTCAGGGACAAGCTTCCCATCCAATTTTCTTATAAATTGGCAAACAGTGTCTTTTTTAGTCAGATTCCCGAGACTTAACAGTTGTCTTTCCTTTTGGAATTGTGCATATAACATGCGAATTTCATGATACACATATCCACTGGGATGCGTCTCAAGAGTTTTAGATATGTCATCCAAATACTCCTTACTCAAGCCATTCCTAATGAAGTTAATCTTATCTTCGCGATTATCAGACACCATTCCTAAAGAACGACAACGAGTATTACAAAACATGCGAGCACATTTATAACAAACACACATTCTTTTGGCTCTTCTCTTTTTAGCATAGGTGCTCCTTCCTAAGCCAGACAGATGTGAAATAAAAGAGTCAGAAGACTCACCTGCCAATCGGACCCGTGCTTCAATTAACCAACGAATGTCAGTAGGAATACCTTTGATCATCAGTAATCTCATCCGTTCCAAACGAGCTTTGTAGACTTTCATCAGAGATTTTTGAGGGAGAGAAGGGAATTGTTTGCGAAGATTTGCGAGATCTTCTTCCATCTTGAAATGACTAAACCTGCAAAAATTAAACATACAAAAATAAAACACACCAGATCACAATATATACAAAAATTGCATGGGTTGCCTCCCTGCTAGCGCTAAGTTTAGAGTCGTCAGCTAGACGTGACTTCTCAAACGTTAAGCTGGATCTGAAAGTGTAACACTTTCTTTTTGTCGCTCAAATGATTCTCCCCAGTAGTGCTTGACACGCTTGTTTTTAACCTTGAAAGTTTTGTTGGCGTCAGGATCATGTATCTCAACGGCTCTATCTGGTAAAACTTTGGTGATCACAAATGGACCTGACCACCGTGATTTTGGCTTCCATGGGAAGAATTTCACCCTTTATTTGTTTAATAGTACCTTCTGCCCTGGTTCCAGTTGTATGCGCACTAACTTCTCATCATGTCTTTTCTTGCCCTTTTCTTTGTACAATTTGGCATTCTCAAAAGGCTGATTGTGAAATTCCTCCAATTCGTTGAGCTAGTAGAACTTTTTCTCTTCTGTTGCTTGTAGTGCAAGAATTGGCTTCTTCAGTACAAAAGACGCTTTATCTTTAGGCTCTACTGGAAATTGACATGTTTTAAGTTTGTCAGTAGATCTTTGCATTGCATTGGAGTTCTGAATGGTACTGTGTATCACATCAAGTTTGAAACGTTCCTCATTCTTTTCATCATCTGGGAAATTCATGGCCTTGAAAATATTGAATGTTACTTCTTGGTCATGTACCCTCATGGTTAGTTCTCATTTTTATACATCAATAATGGTTCAACCTGTAGCCAAGAATGGTCTCCCGAGGATGATTGGCACGTCTGCGTCTTCCTCCATATCAAAGACAATAAAATCTGCTGGGAAAATGAATTTATCAACCTTGACCAGCACATCCTCAACTACGCCTCTTGGAAATACAAGCGTTCTATCAGCAAGTTGTAGTGAGACTGAAGTTGGCATTGTTTCTCCAATCTGTAATTTCCTGAAAATAGAAAAAGGCATCAAATTAACACTCGCACCTAAATCACATAAAGCCTTACCGAAGTCATGTTCTCCTATGGTGCAAGGAACAGTGAAACTGCCAGGATCTTTCAACTTTGGGGGAAGTTTCCTCTGAATGATAGCGCTGCATTCTTCTGATAATGCTACTGTCTCGTAATCTCCCAATCTCCGCTTTCGTGAAAGAATGTCTTTCATGAATTTGACATAGCTGGGCATTTTTTCCAACGCTTCTGCAAATGGAATATTGATATGCAGCTTTTTGAAGATTTCCAGGAACCGAGAAAACTGCTTGTCCAATTTGTTCTTCTGAAGACGTTGAGGAAAATGTGGAGGTGGAATGCTCTGTTCTTTTTCCTTTGCTTCTTTTTCCTCCATCTATTGCTTTGTTTCTTTTGGAACTTCCTCAGCAGCTGTTTTGGCTCCAACATCTTTGTTGATTTCAGTACCGTTTTTTAACATGATGGCATGACATTGCTCCTTCCCCATGTTCCTTGGATTTGGCTCTGTGTTGCTAGGAAGGTTACCTGGCGGTCTGTAACTCTGAGCATTGGCCAGTTGTCCAATTTGATTCTCCAGTGCTTTAATAGAAGCAGATTGACTTTGAATTAATGCTACTTGGGATTGAAACATAGCATCATATCCTGCTGCTTGAGATTGAAACATAGTATCATATCTTGCTGCTTGAGAGTCGTGTTTTGCTTCTATCTTTTTTCAAGTGGGTCAACACTTCTGTTATTCCTGGTTCATTTGCCTGCTCTTGGCTTTTGTTCTGTTGCTGGAATTCAGGTGGTGGATAGTTCTGCTGTTAGCCTGAATTGTTTCTCCATGAAAAATTGGGATGATTCCTCCACCCTGGGTTGTAGGTGTTGGAATATGGATTGTTCCCCTGTCTGTTGAAATTGTTGACATAATTCACCGTCTCTTCAAGTTGGTTCGACTCTGGTGCTCCTTCATATGGTGAACTTGTGGATCCAGTGGTAAGAGTCTCCATGAATTTGCATATCTGATCTAGCTTGGCGTTGACTGTGTGGATTGGCTCCACTTTCATAAATTCCTGCAATTCTCTGGATCATGCTCCTTTCTGTTGGCCACAAGGAATTTTTGTTGGCCATTTCTTCGATTACGTCCCAGGTTTGATCTTCTCATTTTGCCATTAAAGCTCCTCCAGCAGCAGCATCGATTGTGGTTCTCATTATTCCAGAAAGTCCATTATAGAATGTTTGGACTTGAAGCCATTTTGGAATTTCATGGTGAGGACATTTCCGGAGCAAATCTTTGTATCTTTCCCAAGCTTCGCAGAGGGATTCTGAATCTTGTTGTACAAAGGTTGTGATGTCATTCCTCAGCTTTCCGGTTCTGGCTGGTGGAAAGTACTTTGCAAGAAATTTGGTGGCTAAAGTGTTCCAAGTTGTGATAGAACCTGCTGGTAGTGAATGTAGCCAAGCTTTGGCTCTGTCCTTCAAGGAGTATGGAAAAACACGAAGTCGCATTGCTTCTTCAGCTTCTCGATTGTAATTGAAAGTGCCGCAAACTTCCAATAAGTTGTTGATGTGGGCATTAGGATCTTCAGTTGCATTCCCCCCAAACTGATCTGACTGCTGAATCATCTGAATGCATATTTTGATGTCACCTGCATTTGCTGGTAAAGGAGGAAATACAATACAGGAAATGAGTATGTCAACCACCGGAATGGTTCTGTCTCGAATGGGAATTGGTGGTGCAACCTCCAAAGGTTCAGGTTCCATGTTGACTAAAGCTTCTTGGCCTTCTCGCCTTTCCTTTCTCAACTGTCTGATGGTTCTTTCAATTTCTGGGTCAAGCGGTCGAAGTTCAAAGCTTCTGGTTCATCTCATGTAGTTTCTGAGAACCTGAAACACAAGAAAACAAAAACAATAAGTAAAAAGAAATTAGATACAAGTAACGTATCTAACCCCAAAACTAATAGTGAAAGATAAATAAGTCCCCCGTAACGGCGCCAAAAACTTGACCGGCGTAAACACACACGTATAACGCAAGCGCACGTATTGTTCAAGTAGTATAAAAATATCGATCCCACGAGGACTTAATATCTAAACTATTAATTTTATGAGGTCAAATGATTACTAATATCTAACAGGTTGTTTGATTGATTTGAAATGGTGATGATTCTAAATTTTAAAAACAAGTAAATAAAATTATTCGAAAGTATGTTTTAAGAAAATTCAATATTAAAAACTACCTAGGGTTGTGATTTCTTCCAATATCATTTAAAAGATGAAGTGGTTATCTTAAAGTTGGGTAATATATTGATTTATTAACCTGGAACACTAAATTATGTGTAAACCTCTGTCGATGGTCAGACACAAATACCCAGTTTAACCCAATTGAACCATATGTCTATGTCAACCAAATTATCTGGATTCATTAAGTTTAAGTTCCAATTATGGCTACCCCCGCCCGCCCGACAGGTATATGTCTATCCTGTTAAGAAATCTATTAAAGGGTTATCTATCCTCAAGGAAGATCGTGGACTATTAAGTCTAAGGCTGAAACCTAAAATCCCTATGTCTAGTTCATTTTAGATTTACCACATCAATCTTATTGGTGATCAGACAACAAGAAGCATTAAGCTTAAGACTTAATAAATAAACCTTTATATTACCCAAACTATAATCTAACCCCTTATAAACCTGTGATATTAAAAGTTATCACAACCCAGGATAACTAATTTAGTTACAACACATAACTAGGGCTAGTAAAAACTTGAAAATAAAAGATTAAAGTAAAAATGCGGTAAAGTAAATACTAAAAAGTAAATTACAATAAAATAAAATGATAGGGTAAAATGAATTACTTTTACTATTACTAATTTACATATCTCCCATAATATAATATATAAACTTGTGATAACATTACCAACCAGCCATATAGGTGGTATCCTGATTAAGTCAAATTAAGTCCAACTAGCCATTAAGGCGGTAAAAAGATTTGTCCATGAACCTGCCATATAGGCGGTAAGAAAGTTTAATTACCAATCGACCAATCTGGCGGTATCCTTGATTAGTCAGGTTTAAACCAGATTAAAATGAATTACCAACCGACCAATCTAGCGGTATCATTTTTAAGTCAATATTTTAAATAGTGAATATAGTATATTTAAGGGAGATTAATCTAAATAGCAATTGTAAAAGAATTACCTTTCACCCTAACTGGGGAAGTTACTTCCTCATGGTAAATAGTAAAACTGTAAAAAGTAAAAAAGTAAATTACTATTATTACAAAACGTAATTAAAATTAATTACAAAACTAAAAATTAAAAAACTAAAAATTAAAAGAAAGTAGAGAGATAAACTCCCTCTTTACATCAAAGAGATGAGAGAGAGTGGTACAACTGAAACTGGAATTTCGGGCTATATTTATAGGGGTCAGTAGGGGTCGCGCGTCGCGACGCCAGTTATGTCGACGTGGCACGCTGTGGTTCGTCGGTTGCATATTCTGGATAAGGTGATAAGGTGACACGTGGCAGAGTGGTTGGGACTCAATTATTGTGACACGTGGCGGCTTCTGATTGGTCGGCTAGATTCTTATCCGCCACGTGTCAGATAAGGATTAGATAGCCAATAATTGATGCTGACGTGGCGGTGACGTGTCAACACGTGGGAAAGGGACTGTCGGCACCGTAGGATTGCGACACGTGGCACTTCCTGATTGGCTGACGATGACGTGGCTGTGAGGTGGCATGTTGACTCGGTCAATCTGGTGATGTGGCTGATGACGTGGCAATGACATGGAGTGACACGTGGCACACATGGCGATGGTGACTGTCGGTACCGTAGGATGATGACACGTGGCACGACGCGTGTTAGCAGATCAGCTGAGATGGTGACACGTGGCACGACGCACGTTAGCAAAGTCAAACTTTTCTCAGATTCTGATTTGTTGACCCGGTGCACGTTAGCACTGTTTGGCACATGTTAGGCGTCGCGATGCTAAAGGTCTTGGCGGCGCGACGAGGGAAATTACCAAAATGCCTATTTTCGTCCAATTTTCACTGTTTTGGCCCAAATCACCTCCCGAATGTCCTGAAACTTTATTTATCTACAAAATAACACAAAACACATCAAAATATTCACAAAACGCAAGAAACTATACAAAATATTAGGTTAAATGAGTGGGAAATAGTAATAGATTTACCACTCATCAGTTATTAGGTTTTATCCTAATTAGTTTGAATTTTAAAATATCTTAAGTTTATTTTCGAACTATTATGCCCTTGTAGTTATATCTTGTGATGTTTTTTACGAATGAATTTTATTACATCTTTAAAAAAAAAAACATAAACTTCATCAAAATCAAATAGAGAGGTCACAGGTGTACAAGAATTCAATTATAAGTCTATGAGACAATAAGATCGATTTGCCTACAATCTATTAAAATTAATATATAGACAAATTGTTGAGATTTCACTTATAAGCTAGAAGGAAAATCAGTGTATGAATTGTTTTTGGGATTCAAAAATCTGATCAGAATTCAAGATTTTTTAAATAAAAAATAAAAAATAAAAAACCAAAACGAAAATCATCTTAATGTTGTAAAATGAAAAAGAAATAGATGAAGAGAAAGATACATTGGAAAACTGCAGGCTTTTCTTATTAATTCTGAATGATTTTATTATACAAGATTTGCTTTATATTAATATAGAGAGATTAGATTAAGATCATTATCCCCAAGCAATGTGGGACAAGCTAAAATATTAAATAAAGCGTAAGGGATCATCTAATTTATAACACTCCCCCTTGGGACCCATCACTTTAATTTTACAATAATTGACCTAACATTGCCTCATTAAAACCTTGCCAGTAACACCGAGTGGGACAAAAACCTGGTCGAAGGAAAAAGAGTACAATGCTCTTTTATCCAATTATATTTCTTGATGTCAATGATTATGCTCCCCCCTGATGAAATGCTCCTCTGATGAAATGCTCCCCCTCAAAGATATCATCACGATAATTTGCTAAGTCGGCGCATGCCAATGCTATAATACAAGCTTCTCAAATGTTGATATTGGTAAAGCTTTCGTAAATAGGTCTGCAAAGTTATGAGTTGAACGTTTTTGCTTGACATCAATTTGCGTACTCTGTTGTAGCTCATTAGTATAGAAGAATTTAGGTGAGATGTGTTTGGTTCTGTCTCCCTTAATGTACCCTCATCTGATTTGTACAATACATGCAGCATTATCTTCATATATAACTGTTAGAATATATGTGGTAGAGTTTAAGTTGCATATACTCTGAATGTGATGGATAAGTGACCTTAATCATATACATTCTCTGTTTGCTTCATGTAGTGCAAGTATCTCTGAGTGGTTGGAGGATGTATTAATAAAAACTGCTTTGTAGATCGCCATGAAATTACCGTGTTATCATAGGTAAAATCATACCCTGTCTGTGAACGTGCTTTGTGAGGATCAGAGAGATATCATACATCAGTATAACCAACAAGGCCTGGATTTTGTGTTAGCTCTTTTGCATAAAACAATCCCAAGTCTTTTATCCCATGAAGATAACAAAATATATGTTTGACGCCATTCCAATATCGTCGAGTTGGC
Organism: Zanthoxylum bungeanum; assembly: GCA_019454045.1. NCBI lineage: Eukaryota > Viridiplantae > Streptophyta > Magnoliopsida > Sapindales > Rutaceae > Zanthoxylum > Zanthoxylum bungeanum. The sequence continues at coordinate 36,256 of SKCR01030683.1, read as the reverse complement.
GCAGAACTAAAGCTTGCCAATAAATTAACCGAGAATGCAATATATGGTTTGGTACATTGGGCTAATTATAGCAAGACACCAATTGCACTAAGATATGGTACCTCAGGACCAAGTATCTCTTCATTATTTTCTTTAGGACGAAATTGATCCTTTTTAGGATCGAGGGATCAGACTACCATGGGACTACTTAATGGATGAGCAGTATCCATGTTGAAACATTTGAGATTTTTTTCACTATATGCAGACTGGTGAATAAATATTCTGTTAGTTTTATGTTCAATCTACAAGCCGATACAATATTTTATTTTTCCCAAATCTTTCAACTCAAATTCTCTTTTCATATTCAGCAGTTTTTAAAAGCTCTTCAGGAGTCCCAATTAGGTTCATATCATCGACATATACTGCTATAATAGTAAATCCAGTCTCTAACTTTCTAATAAATACGCATGGGCAGATAAGATAATTTATATATCATTATTTCATCAAATATTCATTCAAGCGATTATACCACATGCGTCCAGATTGTTTTAATCTGTATAAAGATCGTTGTAACTTGATTGAACACAGTTTACGATCCTTTGATTTATATGCTTCTAGCATCTTCAATCCTTCAGGGATTTTCATGTAAATATCAGTGTCAAATGACCTATACAAATATGATGTCACTACGTCCATAAGACGTATGTCTAGTATTTCAGAGACTGCCAAACTGATTAAAAATCGAAACGTAATGGTATCCATCACAGGAGAATACGTATCCTCATAAACAATACATGGTCTCTGCAAGAAACCATGTGCAACTAGTCGCACTTTATATATAATGATTTCTTTTTGTTCATTACGTTTTCGTACAAACACTCATTTGTAACCAATGGGTTTGACATCTTTAGATGTGTGGAGTACGGGTCCAAATACTTCACTTTTGGCTAAAGAAGTCAATTTTGCTTGAATTACTTCTTTCTATTTAGGCCAATCATGTCTTTGTCTACATTCATCGACAATTTGAGGTTCAAAATCATTTGTAATTTCAGTAGCTACTGTATATGCAAACACATTGTCGATGATTATTTCCTTTCGATCCCGTACTTCTCTTGTATAAGTATAATTTGTAGATTGTTCTTCATTTTTGATTTTTTGAGCCTCTTCAAGAGCTAGTGTCTTTTCAGGGACTATCAATTTGTCTGGAATTAGTGATTCAGAAGATGTAGGTATAATTATTGCTCGAGCATTATTTTCAATTGGATCCGGATCTCTAATTTTCCTCTTTTGGGGAATAGTATCTTTAGAACCAAGTGTTCAACCACGTTTCTAACATGCAATAGATAATTCATTAGCTGCTTTTACACTAGATTGTTTAACAGGAATAATCACCCGGGTTAGTGTAGTAACAACTAGTATATGTGACTTGGTTACTTTTGATGTTGTATAAATACATCATGTAATTGATTTATAATTTGCTACAAATGAACTATCATTCGCGTTTCATTTTCACATTGACTGGTACGAGAATCTAAATGAGACATTGTAAACTAATTCTAAGAAATTATGGGCTTACTTCAGGAAGCTTCCTTTCTTTTAAGGAGAGGAAATTTGTCTCATTTAAATGACAATATGTAAGAGATAATATCTTAAAAGTTCCAATTACTAACAAGATGATGGCATTTTTTCAGGGCCTTCAATTAGGTCAGCAAGACCATATATGGTATATAGTTTTGCTACAAGCAATATTAATATTTAGAAGTAAAACATAAACAAAATACACAATATAAAGTACTAATTGATATCTAATTTTCTCTCTTTAATTTCAAAGAGATTCGTGACCGGCGTAAACACACACGTATAACGCAAGCGCACGTATCGTTCAAGTAGTATAAAAATATCGATCACACGAGGACTTAATTCCTACTATTGTTATTAATTGTTGAATCTATTTATTTGCAAATATCTAATTATAGGAAGAAGGGAATTGATTGCTTTTGGTTGGTTGAATGTGGTTTTGCAAAATAAGATAAAAACAAACTCAAAAGAAAATACTAAGGAAAATAAAATAAAGACTCAAAGATCTAGGGTCGTGACTCCACACAATATTATTATAAAGATGAATTGACTCTCTTATTTATGTGTAATAAATTAATTTGCTAACCTGGAACACGATGATATGCAAAAGCCTCTTCCGATGGTCAGACGCAAATACCCAGTATAACCCAATTGAACCATATTCCTATGTCAACCAAGTTCCAATTATGGCTACCCCCGCCCGACAGGTATATGTCTATCCTGTAAAGAAATCTATTAAAGGGTTATTTATCCTCAAGGAAGATCGTGGGCTATTGAATCTAAGGCTGAAACTTAAAATACCTATGTCTAGTTCATTTTAAGTTTACCACATCAATCTTATTGGTGATCAGACAAAAAGAATCATTAAGCTTAAGACTCAATAAACAAACTAAAGAATTACGCAATAAATAATCAAATCAATTATTAAGCCTAGTAATATTGTGTTTCATCACTTCCCTAAAATAAAATAAAATACTGGGGGTTAGAGGATCCACTTTTAGAAATCTCAAATTATTATAATATGGAAATTGCGAGTATTATCTAATTAAGTTGAACCAGCCATAAAGGCGGTGTTATTATTTATCCATAAACCAGCCATATAGGCGGTAATTATCTGTCACCTAAAGACCAACCATATAGGCGGTGTCATATTATGTTACATAATTAAAACCAGCCATTAAGGCGGAATCAATTTTTAATTCATATTATTAAAATTACAATTTCCATATTATAATTAAAGTGAGATTAATATACCTTTACTATTTATAATTTAGAAACCTCTATTATTATAATATATAAATATGTGTGATATTTACCAACCAGCCATATAGGTGGTATTATGATTAAGTAAAATTAATAATTAATTACCAACCGACCAACCAGGCGGTATCCTCATTAAGTCAGGTTAAAACTAGTTTAAAAATAATTACCAACCGACCAATATAGCGGTATCCTTTATTAAGTCAAGTTTTAAATAATTTATATATTATAACTAAGGGAGATTAATCTAAATTATGAAAGTAAAAAGCTTCACATTTACCCCAGCAGTAAATTAACTACTGAACATAAAAGAAGAAAAATAAAATAAAATAAAATTTTATTACAAAAAGTAAAAGTGCATAATTAAAAATACTAAAAGTAAAAATGCTTAATTTAAATTACAAAATTTAAACACACAAGATGCAATCCTTAAAGTCCTTACAAAACTCAAGGAAGGCATGATTTGAATTCTGACATCGAGTTGAATTTATAGGCATCAGTAGGGTTTGGGCGTCGCGACGCCAAGAGGTTGGGCGTCGCGACGCGCATAGATTTTTGACACGCGTTGGCTTGGCTTCACGAGATCGTGACATGTGGCACTGTTATGTCGGCAGTTGATTTTTTGATGTCGGCAACATGTGATGGCGACACGTGTCCAGGTGCACGTTAGCGTGATCCGCTGAGATTTTGACACGTGGAAGGTGCATTTTAGCGTAGATGATGATTGTCGGCATCTTAGGATGATGACACGTGGCAGACGCATGTTAGCAGATCGGCTGTGATGGTGACACGTGGCACGACGCACGTTAGCAAAGTCAACTTTTAAGATTTTGACACGTGGACCAGGCGCACGTTAGCAAGGTGCTCCAAATCACCTCCAGAATGTCCTGAAACTTTATTTATCTACAAAATAACACAAAACACTCAAAATATTCACAAAACTCAAGAAACTATACAAAATATTAAGTTAAATGAGTGAGAAATAGTGATAGATTTACCACTCATCACACCCCCAAACCTAACATTTTGCTAGTCCTCTAGTAAAACACAAAATAAAATAACATATTAAAATTTAACTAAGCCACTTTCGTAAGGATCACGGTTGCATTTAGCGTATGTAACAAGCCTTTAAACCCCTAGGTGTCCCTAGTGGACGAATTGTACTCTCGTGAGGGTTTACAGCAATGATATTGTCCATTTTATGTGGTATATGTTTGAGTCAAACGTTTCAGGCCATTCAGATTACTTGGATATGGATAGGATAGAGAGTAGTAATAACGTTGAACAGGGATTTGAAACCATCCAACAGGTTGGTAATATGCAAGTTGAGGAAACTTGTGTTCTGGTGAATGGAGATGAACTTCATTTTGTTCCTCGCAAGGAAGGCAAACACAGGCCTTACAAGGTACTTGATCTCTCTCGCTCTTTCCCTCCCTCTCACTGTCTCTCCCTCTTTTAATTGCCTTTGACTGAGCATTCTTGTTCAGAAGAAGATTCAAGATGCTATTTCGTCAAGGATGAGATCAGCGAGAAAGCGTGAATATAAACAGCTTGCTGTATGGTATGATGAGGATGAAAAATCCAAGCAAGAAAATGCTGAAAAGGGTTCACCATCCCATGGTCACTGTGAGTTGGAATGGGAGCTACTTTAGATTCAAGAATGTCAACTGTGTAAATAATTTCTTCAGTGTCACCTTCGCAGCCAATCCATGCTGACAATTAATAATCGCAGCAGAACATCCATCACCTGTAGAATATTGGGGGAAGAGGATAAAGAAGCGAACACAATACAAAGAGAAATATAAATAATTTATAGTAATAGCCCCCCCATTAGAGTTTATTTTTACTAGTAATTCGGTGACAGTTATTCCTCTCAGAATTCATCAGTGAACACTTTCTTCAAGTTCATCAAGTAATTTTACCACCAATAGATCTACCGTCTTCCTCTGCAATGTTGTTTCTGGGTTGATGAAATTTATACTTTCATCTGTTCCCGATTGTTCAATGCAAGAATAATCCAAGTGTTATATTGTTGTGAAAGAAATTTGTCAATGATCTTCTCTAGTATATGATTTCTAATGCCGAGGCATTGTGGACCCATAATATATCTTCTGCTAATACTGTTTAGCTAAAAACCCTTTCAACAGCATTTTCTTTGTTGGAATACCGGAAAAATCTCATCTCATTCATACCGGGGTAAAACCGGTGTTGTTTCAGGTTCTTATAAAGGTGTTATTGAGGCGATTGGACTTAGGTCGGGCTTGGTTGTTTTTGAAAATAATATTTTTTTGAAAATAAATAAAAATAAAATAATAAAATTTTTTGAATTTTTTAATAGTTTAAAATGGAAAAAAATTAAGAATGCCAATGTTTTTATTGTTTTTTGGATTATACATTAAAAATTTAATTATAAATATATGTATTTAGATATATATTTTTATCCATAAAACCAGGTCTGGGCCGAGCTCGGGCTTTGTGCCTAAGCCCGAACGGGCAAAGAAATTAAATTTTTTCCATCGGGCCAGGGTGGGGTAGGCCTCGGGCTTTTCTACCGTCCTCACTTAGAGCAAAGCAATAAATACAACCGTTTGGACATATATTTTAGATATCCACATATATCTATTAAAAAAATATTCGATATACGTAGTTTAATAAACAGTGGATATGTTGTAAATATGAAATTAAGTATTTGTAATAGATATTGAACGGTTGCGAATATCAGTATCGAATATATACTACTTGCCTAATAACTAATTAAAGATGAGATTATATAATTTACTAATTATATTAATCAACTATCAGCTATTCATAAGTAACATGAAATACCATCCTCACTTTGTGGTTTGAGAATTCAATTCAAAGATATTAAAATTTGTATTACTGCCAACTTGTGTATTATATGCCAGTCACAAGCAACAATTATGCATCAAGGCTTAGCTTCTGTTTTATCTTTGTTGCCCTTCTCATAAATGATGAAAGGAAAATTCTTAATTAATATTATTAAATCATGCTATCAGAAATTTTAGAAGAGCAACCCACACGGAACACAACTTACCCATCAAAATGACATCCAATTTGCCGGGCACTCTAGGCATCGATCTGAATTTTATACCAAATAAACTTCCAATTAAGTGAATTTTTCCCCTATATAAACCAAGCTACCGAAGGCTGTATATATAACAATTCATTCCTTTAAAACATAAACAGATTAATTTGTATTCCAATTATGGGTTTAAGGTTCCAAAGTCTATGCAAGTCAGCGTTAATCTTCCTCATTTTTGCAATTGCAGCTTCTCAGGTTACATCCCGGAAGCTGCAAGAGGCCTCATTATCCGAGAAACATGAGCAATGGATGTCAAAATACGGAAAGGTGTACAAGAATCCTGAAGAGAAAGAGAAACGTTTCAGGATTTTCAAGGACAATGTTGCGTTCATTGAATCATTCAATGCAGCTGGGAACAAACCCTACAAGCTAAGCGTAAACGAATTTGCAGATCAAACCAATGAAGAGTTCAAGGCATTCAGTAATGGATACAGGCGGCCTAATGGACTTGTTTCAAGAAAAGAAACCTTGTTTAAGTATGAACATGTCACTGCCGTGCCTGCTACCATGGACTGGAGGAAAAAAGGTGCTGTTACGGCCATCAAAAATCAAGGCCAATGTGGTAAGTAATTTCCAAGAAAACGAATAAATTTAAGTCGCTTCAGTTTAATTTTGAAAGGGTAAGAGCTAAAATGTTGACTCAATTATTAATTTATGGATTAATAACTTGAACAGGAAGTTGCTGGGCTTTTTCGGCTGTGGCAGCAACAGAGGGCATAACACAACTTACTACAGGCAAATTGATCTCATTGTCCGAGCAAGAACTTGTTTCATGTGACACTAGTGGAGTGGATCAAGGTTGCGAAGGCGGTCTAATGGAAGATGCATTTGAGTTTATAATACACAATCGTGGGATCAATAATGAAGCAAATTACCCTTACCAAGCAGTTGATGGTACTTGTAACAAAACAGAGGAGGCATCCCATGTGGCCAAAATCAAAGGCTATGAAACAGTCCCAGTTAACAGCGAGGAAGCACTTTTGAAGGCAGTGGCAAATCAGCCAGTGTCAGTCTCCATTGATGCTGAAGGCTCTGCATTTCAGTTCTATTCGAGCGGTGTGTTTACAGGGGATTGTGGGACTGAGCTGGACCATGGGGTTACAGCCGTCGGATATGGCACCACTGGTGATGGAACCAAGTACTGGCTTGTGAAGAATTCGTGGGGAACCAGCTGGGGCGAAGAAGGATACATAAGGATGCAGCGTGACATTGATGCTAAGGAAGGATTGTGTGGCATTGCCATGGATTCCTCATATCCCACTGCTTAAATTAATGTGCTTTGCACTTTGTTGCAAGTGTAATGATGTAAAAGTACTTGCTGTATAATAACTTGTTTCTGTAAATTATGCATTTGATTTCATCAATGGAGTATAAATTGTGTGTCACTTTTATGGACTCCTGATCACAAATGACCTTTTTTCTAAACAATTAACATAAACTCACAACCCCTTTCAATCCCTTAACTCCCTCTCCTCTCAAATAATTCCTCACCTAAAATCCCTAAATCATTCCACAATACCATGTCCCTGCTCCTTCTTTTTCATCATTATTAGAGGTGGGTACTATCGGATTCGATCGGATCGGACCGAATCTGAATCCGATTCGATCCGATCAACATTAAGGTTCGAATTCCTTATCAAACCCGATCTGATCCGATCCGATAACTATCGAATCGGATCGGATTTGTTTGATCCGATAAGAAAAGTTTTCTTATCGGATCGGATAAGTTTGATTTGATTAATGATCTGAATTCGATACTTAATCCGAATTCGATAATGTGTCCAAATTTGATAATGTATCCGAATTTGGTAACAGATTCGAATTTTGTAATGGATCCGAATTTGGTAACAGATCCGAATTAAAGACCACTATCTTTATGATGATAAAAACAGAGGAAACGACCAAATGCTTGAAATAATGCGGTAAATGGATAGATGATCATATGAACTACTCTGTTACAACCAAACATTTCAGAAGATGCAAGAAAAGCTATGATGGCAGTAAACGGCATCATCACTCATGGACAATATTCAATAAAAACCAATGTGTATACAAAGATAAAAGAAACCAATGTGTATACAATCATACCTATAAAGTATTGAAGATCAGACGGTGAAGACTGGAGTTTTTCGGAGCTTCCTGAGATATTTATATTATCTTATAGATCTATTAGGCTCTGTTTGGTTGGGGGGTTTTGGAGGGGAGGGGAGGGGAGGGGAGGGATTATTTTAAATAATAGTTGTTTGGTTCAATTTTTTGGAGGGGAGGGGAGCAAAATCCCTCCTAAGCCAATTTTTGCTCCCCTCCAAAAGTGGGGGGTTTTGGAGGGGAGAGAAAGTGAGCAATTAAATATTAAATGCATTGACTAAATTATCCCTACTTATACATTAAAATCCAAAATTATCTTAATTACAAATCTCTCTTATATTTGCTTCACCATTCAATTCTTTTTATTCTCTTATCTTATATTTGTTTTAATTTTATTTTTAATAACACGTATTATGTAGAGCTTTTAATTTTAATTTTATTATTTGTTTAATTTAAAGATAATATAAGCCTATATTGTTTTAAATTTATTTATAAAATGCTATAATGATAAAATAGTAAATTAGTTTTAAAATCTCTCTCCACTCTTATTTAACCAAACATATATTTAATTAAAATCCTTCCCCTCCCCTCCTTTGAACCAAACATATATTTAATTAAAATTCTTCCCCTCCCCTCCCCTCCCCTTCCCTCCCCTCCATTAAAATCCCTCCCTTCCCCTCCCCTCCGTTGAACCAAACAGACCCTTAGTTATTTTGTATTATATTGATTGTATGTTGTTGTAAAAGTTTATGTACAAAGTATGTATTATGTTGTTTCAATTCTAATTAGGAATATGTAGTCACCGACTTTGCACTGAGGCTGAGGTGAGGAGATCAGGCCGGACCCGTAATTCCCACTGTTCCTAAGTAGTTTTAGGTGTGAAAATGTATTTTTATTTGTTACAGGAACACATAATTCATATTTTGCCTTGTGTTATTAGGTTTTATCCTAATTAGTTTGAATATTAAAATATCTTAAGTTTATTTTCGAATTATTATGCCATTGTAGTTATATCTTGTGATGTTTTTTTATGAATGAATTTTATTACATCTTTAAAAAAAAACATAAACTTCATCAAAATCAAATAGAGAGGTCATAGGTGTACAAGAATTCAATTATAAGTCTATGAGACAATAAGATCGATTTGCCTACGATCTATTAAAATTAATACATAGACAAATTGTTGAGATTTCACTTATAAGCTATAAGGAAAATCAGTGTATGAATTGTTTTTGGGATTCAAAAATCTGATCAGAATTCAAGATTTTTTAAATAAAAAATCAAAAATCAAAACGAAAATCATCTTAATGTTGTAAAATGAAAGAAAAATAGATGAAGAGAAAGATACATTGGAAAACTGCAGGCTTTTCTTATTAATTCTGAATGATTTTATTATACAAGATTTGCTTTATATTTATAGAGAGATTGGGTTAAGATCATTATCCCCAAGCAATGTGGGACAAGCTAAAATATTAAATAAAGCGTAAGGGATCATCTAATTTATAACATTCCCCATTGGGACCCATCACTTTAATTTTACAATAATTGACCTAACATTGCCTTTTTAAAAACTTGCCAGTAAAACCCAGTGGGACAAAAACCTGGTCGAAGGAAAAAGAGTACAATGCTCTTTTATCCAATTGTATTTCTTGATGTCAATGATTATGCTCCCCCCGATGAAATGCTCCTCTGATGAAATGTTCCCCCTCAAAGATATCATCACGATAATTTGCTAAGTCGGCGCATGTCAATGCTATATACAAGCTTCTCAAATGTTGATGTTGGTAAAGCTTTCGTAAATAGGTCTGTAAAGTTATGAGTTGAACATTTTTGCTTGACATCAATTTGTTTACTCTGTTGTAGCTCATTAGTATAGAAGAATTTATGTGAGATGTGCTTGGTTCTGTCTCCCTTGATGTACCCTCCTCTGATTTGTGCAATACATGCAACATTATCTTCATATATCACTGTTGGAATATATGTGGCAGAGTTTAAGTTGCATGTGCTCTGAATGTGATGGATAAATGACCTTAATCATATACATTCTCTGTTTGCTTCATGTAGTGCAAGTATCTCTGAGTGGTTGGAGGATGTATTAATAAAAAACTGCTTTGTAAATAGCCATGAAATTACCGTGTTATCGTAGGTAAAATCATACCCTGTCTGTGAACGTGCTTTGTGAGGATCAGAGAGATATCATACATCAGTATAACCAACAAGGCCTGGATTTTGTGTTAGCTCTTTTGCATAAAACAATCCCAAGTTTTTTGTCCCATGAAGATAACAAAATATATGTTTGATGCCATTCCAATATCGTCGAGTTGGCGCAGAACTAAATCTTGCCAATAAATTAACCGAGAATGCAATATATGGTTTGGTGCATTGAGCTAAATATAACAAGGCACCAATTGCACTAAGATATGGTACTTCAGGACCAATTATCTCTTCATTATTTTCTTTAGGACGAAATTGATCCTTTTTAGGATCGAGGGATCGGACTACCATGAGACTACTTAATGGATGAGCAATATCCATGTTGAAACGTTTGAGATTTTTTTCAATATATGCAGACTGGTGAATAAATATTATGTTAGTTGTATGTTAAAACTACAAGCCGATACAATATTTTATTTTTCCCAAATCTTTCATCTCAAATTCTCTTTTCATATTCAGCAGTTTTTAAAAACTCTTCAAGAGTCTCAATTAGGTTCATATCATCGACATATACTGCTATAATAGTAAATCCAGTCTCTGACTTTCTAATAAATACGCATGGGCAGATAAGATCATTTATATATCATTATTTCATCAAATATTCACTCAAGCGATTATACCACATGCGTCCAGCAGTGGTATAATATTCACATCGTTCTTTCATCAAATATTTATTTTTCCCAAATCTTTCATCTCAAATTCTCTTTTCAAATTCAGCAGTTTTTAAAATCTCTTCAGGAGTCCCAATTAGGTTCATATCATCGACATATACTGCTATAATAGTAATCCAGTCTCTGACTTTCTAATAAATACGCATGGGCAGATAAGATCATTTATATATCATTCTTTCATCAAATATTCACTCAAGCGATTATACCACATGCGTCCAGATTGTTTTAATCTGTATAAAGATCGTTGTAACTTGATTAAACACAATTTACGATCCTTTGATTTATATATTTCTGGCATCTTCAATCCTTCAGGGATTTTCATGTAAATATCAGTGTCAAATAACCCATACAAATATGATGTCACTACGTCCATAAGACGTATATCTAGTATTTCAGAGACTGCCACACTGATTAAAAATCGAAACGTAATGGTATCCATCACATGAGAATACGTATCCTCATAATCAATACCTAGTTTCTGCAAGAAACCATGTGCAACTAGTCACACTTTATATATAATGATTTCTTTATGTTCATTATGTTTTCGTACAAACATAACCAACAGGTTTGACATCTTTAGGTGTGTGGACAACAGGTCCAAATACTTCACTTTTGGCTAAAGAAGTCAATTTTGCTTGAATTGCTTCTTTCTATTTAGGCCAATCATGTCTTTGTCTACATTCATCGACAGTTTGAGGTTCAAAATCATTTGTAATTTCAGTAGCTACTGTATATGCAAACACATTGTCGATGATTATTTCCTTTCGATCCCGCACTTCTCTTGTATAAGTATAATTTGTAGACTGTTCTTCATTTTTGATTTTTTGAGCCTCTTCAATGGCTAGTGTCTCTTCAGGGATTATCATTTTTCTGGAACTAGTGATTCAGAAGATGTAGGTATAATTATTGCTCGAGCATTATTTTCAATTGGATCTGGATCTCTCATTTTCCTCTTTTGGGGAATAGTATCTTTAAAACCAAGTGTTCAACCACGTTTCTAACATGCAATAGATAATTCATTAGCTACTTTTACACTAGATTGTTTAACAGGAATAATCACCCGGGTTAGTGTAGTAACAACTAGTATATGTGACATGGTTACTTTTGATGTCTGTATAAATACATCATGTAATTGATTTACAATTTGCTACAAATGAACTATCATTCGCGTTTCATTTTCACATTGACTGGTGCGAGAATCTAAATGAGACATAATAAACTAATTCTAAGAAATTGTGGGCTTAATTCAGGAAGTTTCCTTTCTTTTAAGGAGAGGAAATTTGTCTCATTTAAATGACAATATGTAAGAGATAATATCTTAGAAGTTCCAATTACTAATAATATTATGGCATTTTTTCAGGGCCTTCAATTAGGTCGGCAAGACCATATATGGTATATAGTTTTGCTACAAGCAATATTAATATTTAGAAGTAAAACATAAACAAAATACACAATATAAAGTACTAATTGATATCTAATTTGCTCTCTTTAATTTCAAAGAGATTCGACACATTAAGGTGAATAAGATCTGCTAGATCTTTAGCCACTCTAATATTTTTTATCTGCTGGTTATATCCATTTTTATCACTTTATTATTATGGGGATTCGTGACTATTGTCAGGACATTAATCATGTCATTCTTTTACATTTACATATCAATTATGATATATTTTATATTCACTTCAGGGAATGATAAATATCTTATTTCCAAAAGAAAATTCAACTCACAATTTCAGTTGTAAGGTAATGTTTGATAAAGTTGAGTTACACTCAATAATAATAGACCATCTTTATCTTTTATAGTAGTCAGAGCTTCAATCTCTCTTGTAAAAATATGGCAGAGGAAAATATTCATCTTTTAGGGATATTTATTTTCATTAATGGTACTTTCCAAGCGCATGGCTTGAATTCACATTTCAAAATCTATACCCCATGAAATAAAATGGTATAATAAGACATATCGAACAAAAATTTCAAATTCATGTATAGAACTCTAAGTTCATATATATGATACTGTAAGCTTTAGAATTTTAGGTTCTAAATGTTTAAAGTTGTAACTTATAACTTCAAATTTTATTTTGTTCCCTAAAATTTCGAATTCTCTTTTAGAATTCATAACTCTAAACTTCAGGTTTAGATTTAAAAATAATGGTAGAACTTCCAGTTCTAATTTATATGATTAATTTTTCGAACTTCAGGTTCATATATGAAAATGATAGATGTATAAATTTTGGTTTTAAGAGTTACAATTAAGAACTTCAGGTTCTAATTTATTTATAATTGCCAACAATAAATATATACTTGTGTCTTGATATGATAACCATTACATCGGATATCTTTGAACTTCAGGTTCTATATGTTTTCTAAAAATCTTTATAAAATTTGATCATTGATATCTACAAATAAGATATCAATTTTATGTATATCAAATATATAATCATTGTAATTTTGTATCAATCAAAGTAATATCTTCAAGATATTTGAAAGTACTAAATATCTTCTGGATATTTGAAAGGTCTAACATTTTATCATAAACAAAGGGATATAAAGAGAATAATACAAAATTATAAATTGTATTCACAAGTGTGTTATGATTTCACTTACCAGAGCCTTATTCTTTTAATGCAGTGGAGTTTCTCGATTATATCTATACGTAGTTGGAATTAACATTCACTACTGGGAATATAAAGAAACTGATTTTCGTGTTCTATGATAACATCACATTTTATTTAAAAATTATAGTTCATAGCTACAAGTTCTGATATTAAAAGCTAATTTGAACTTCAGATCTGATTAGCTCTTTATCATTGTAAACTTCTGGCAACAATAATAATAATATATATAATATAACTCAGAAAAATAAATATATAATAGAAAATAAAATATAAAAAAATACATAAATATGTATGACCTAAAAATTACACACACGTACTTGTAACTTCAGGTTCTCTTAAAAAATAATTTGTTGACCTAAAACTTCAAGTTCTAATCTTATATTATTATTTAGAACATCATATCTTAAAAGGGAATTATATTTCAAAATTTTAATTTCCGATTTATAATATTAATATTTAGAACTTCAAGTTCATAAATATTATATTATAAATTCAGAACTTCAAGTTCTATGGTAAATTTAAAACTGCAGGTTTTATTCTAAAGTCTAATTAATTGAGATTAGAACTTCAGGTTCTTTAATTGTAGTGTAATTATAGAACTTCGGGTTATATAATTATTTTATAGATTTAGAACTACATGTTCTAATCTAATAATTAATTAATGAATTTAAAACTTCGGGTTCTAGTTTACCTCTTATAGTTAATCATAATTATGAAAAAAACTAAAATAAATTTATAAAATAAAAATAAAAATACGGTTTTTATTTTCTGATGTGGAGGATCCAAATTAATGGCAATCACAGAGCATATTCATAAAAACAATAATAAAATACATAAAACATAATATAATGAATTAGAAATACGGGTTCTAATTTTTTTAATATCGAGATTCAGAACTTCAGATTCTGAATTAGAAATACTATTCAAAACTTCAGGTTCTGAATTAGAACTAAGTGTTCAAATTTTAATATTGAGATTCAGAAATTCAGGTTTTGAATTAAAACTACGTATTCTAATTTTAATATTGAGATTCAGAACTCAGATTCTGAATTAGAATTATGAGTTCTAATTTTTAATATTGAGATTCAGAACTTCAGGTTCTGAATTAGAATTACGAGTTTGAATTTTAATATTGAGATTAGAACTTTAGGTTCTAAATTAGAACTAAGTGTTCAAATCTTAATATTGAAATTTAGAATTTCAGGTTCTGAATTAGAACTACGGGTTCTAATTTTAATATTGAGATTCAGAACTTCAGGTTCTGAATTAGAACTACGAGTTCTAATTTTAATATCGAAATTCAGATCTTCAGGTTCTGATTTATTTATACGGTAAAACTTCAAGTTGCAATATTAAAAAAATAATAAGAATTTGGATTCATGCAACATAATAATTAAGCATGCAAATCAAAAATTGCATATAAATCATAAGTCACCATGATTTGACTTTCGATTTGATTACAATCACAAGCCTCATATCAATCATAAATCATAATGATTTTTCTTTTGGCTTTGATTATGAACAGAAGTTGCATATAAATCATAAGTCATATTCATGGCTTCTAATTATAGCGAATTGGCTTCAGGCCTTCGCATATGATGATTCGTTTTTTTATTATAACGAATCGTGTTGATAACGTGTTGTAAAATAAAAGAGAAATAAATGAAGAGAAATATACATTGGAAAGCCGTGGACTTTTCTTATTGATTCTGAATGATTTTATTATACAAGATTTGCTCTATATTTATAGAGAGAGATTGGATTAAAATCATTATCCCTAAGCAATATGGGACAAGCTAAAATATTAAATAAAATGTAAGGGACCATTTAATTTATAACACTTAAATCCTTACCTTTTTAAATTTACGATGGAAGATTTTTCTTCTATCCTACCATTTACACTATAATATGGGCCTTGGACACTTAACTAAATGGGCTAAAGCCCATTGATTATATCTAATTAATAAGCTCATATTTACGATAATTGATTATTGAGTTCGAAATTCAATCTAATACATCCATCTAGGGTATGCATGGCAACGGGCCGGGCTCGGGCCGGGCTCATCAAAGCCCGGCCCGGGCCCGTGCAGTCATCGGGCCGGGCCGGGCTCAGGCCGGGCCCGGGCCTAATTTTTTTATTATAAATAAAAAAATTATTATATAAATATATATATTTTAAGTCCGGATCCGATTTTTTTATTATAAAAAATTATAAATATAAAAAATTTATTATAAAAATATATATATTTTATAAATTAAAATATTTATTTATTTATTTTAAGTCCGGATTCGATTTTTTTATTACAAAAAATTATATAAATATAAAAAATTTATTATAAAAATTTATATATTTTATAAATTAAAATATTTATTTATATATTTTAAGCCCGGGCCGGGCCGGGCCGGGCTTTTTACGTGAAGCCCGGCCCGGGCCCGTGTTACCCCGGGCCGGGCCAAAGCCCGCCCGGGCCGGGCCGGGCTTGCCGGGCCGGGCCGGGCTTCGGGCTTTTCTGCCATGCATAATCTAGGGTGAACAGCTTGGATTTGACTCATATTTATCTTGATTCGAGATTGATTCATTTAATAAATGACTAATCTGAACTTAAAAATAATAGTTCGATTATTAAATGAGACCGACTCAGCTCATTTTTTTTTTTACTCACGAACACCATTCAAAATAGACTCGATTCGAATTATATGGACACAACTCGACTCGATATAATAATATATAAATGTGTGTATATTATTTAAATTTCATAGGGAATTTATATTGAAATCTAATTCATTTTTCACAAACATTTAAATTTCATAGGGAATTTACTTAAATTTTGAATTAATAAATAAGTTTAAAATTTGAATTTTTTAAATTTGAGCTCGAGCCGAGTTTGATCTGGAGTATAGCTCGATCCCAATTTTCCTAGCGAGTTAGCTCGAACAACATTTATAAAACTCGATTCAAGCTCAGAATTCACATAAGTGATTATCGAATTGAGTTCAAACAGCCATTACTCGACTCGGCTTGACTCGACTCGATGACACCCCTACATACATTGCGTGTGGTCGATTTTGATGACTTCAATGAATTGGATTTATATACAATTGAAAATTTTACAAATTTGAAAATGAGTTCGTTAAATTCAAACCTATTAACGTTCTTAATATGAACTTGTACAAAATAGTCCAAACTAAGTGAGCTGGAGGCAGTTCTGTAATTAGCGTGCAAAACAATTTTTATTTGAAAAAACGAAGTCAGATATGCAAATTGCAAATTACGGCACCAACCAATTCATAATGAATTGTTAGCTAAAGCACCATGACTTTTTTTCCTGATATTCAAAAGCAAATTGAATAGAATTAGCTTGCATTTCAAGGTTTCGTTTTCCATTTTGTCCTTCTTAAACCCTAATGGATTTGTTGAAAAGCAAAAGCCAAGCACTTGATTAATCACTAATTAAGTTGGCTCATTATCATGATGTTTGTTCAAAAGAAGCTTCCATCCGTTAAAAAAAAAAAAGAGAGAGAGAGATTGAGTTAAACAATCAAGTTATTTGGATCCAAGATTTTAATAAAATTATAACAATCAAGTTTTTGGCTCATGAAATTAAGTTTTAATAAAAACAATATATATATAAGTGTAATCTAAAAGTATGATCACATATTTGCTTTTATAAGTTATTAATGCAAATTAATTTTGTTTAAATTAAATTAAATAAATTTCACTAAATTTATTTTCTTGTGCTTGTCATATTTGGAGTACCATTGCTAGATTTTCATCTAATTACATTGATATAAAATTCAAAAGTGTAGGGGTTCGACTGGTTGCCATGTAATAAGCCAAATGTGTTCGTGCTAATAATGATGGGTACAAAACCTTTTGGCAAAAATACAAAAGTGACCCTCTAACTTTCACGTTTTTTCATTTAAGTCCTTTAACTTTTAGTTTTGTCAATTCAGTCATCTAACTTTCAATTTTTGTCAATTTAAG
This sequence comes from Zanthoxylum bungeanum, assembly GCA_019454045.1. Classification (NCBI taxonomy): domain Eukaryota; kingdom Viridiplantae; phylum Streptophyta; class Magnoliopsida; order Sapindales; family Rutaceae; genus Zanthoxylum; species Zanthoxylum bungeanum. The sequence goes on along the minus strand of SKCR01030683.1, from coordinate 18,763 downwards.
GCTCCGTTATAAATTCATCACTGTTGCCGTTACAAATAACGGCAACAGTGAAGTAAACGTACGTTGCATGTTATTTAAGACAGATGAAGGTAAAGTAAAGTAAACGTACTCTGATTGCATTTTCGAGTTAGTTTTTTGTCAAAAACACATATCCCAAGTTCAATATGACTTTTTGTCAAAAAATTATAAAAATTATAACTAGTGCTAGTAACGAAGATATGTATTTATTATAAGAGATTAAGATAATCAAATGTTTTACCTACTATATTTAGACTCGAATCGAATGATTTGATTGTGTTATTTCCAATCCTTCAAAAAAAGACACGAAATGATACATTTGATTATCTTAATCTCTTATAATAAATACATATCTTCATTACTAACACTAGTTATAATTTTTATAATTTTTTGACAAAAAAAATCATATTGAACTTGGGATATGTGTTTTTGACAAAAAATAGCTCGAAGATGCAAGCAGAGTACGTTTACTTTGCTTAAACTTCCTCTATCTTAAATAACATGCAAAGTACGTTTACTTTAATGTTGCCGTTATTTGTAACGGAAAAAGTGATGAATTTATAACGGAGCCTTGAATTGACAAAAATTGAAAGTTAGAGGACTGAATTGACAAAACTGAAAGTTAAAGGACTTAAATGGAAAAACATGAAAGTTAGAGGATCACTTTTGCATTTTTGCCAAACCTTTTTGTTTCTATTATAGGTAAAAAAAAAATGACAGACATATAAAGGGTAATAAAAATAATTATTGTTGTAAATAATATGGTATCTCACTTTTTATTTTTAATTTTAATTTATCTCACGTTGTTGAGGGATAACAACTCTTATAGAATAAAATCATTCAGAATCAATAAGAAAAATATGCAGCTTTCAAGGCATCATCTCTTATTCTATTTCTCTTATTTTATCACACGTTATCAGCACGATTCGCTTCTATTTAATTTTTCTTTTAATAAAAATAAGCAAAAGCGAAATGCATTGGCTTGAAGCCAAGTGATACGCCTGAAGCCAATTTTATATGGCCACATGCATAGACTTTTAAGCCATTCATTAACTAATTTAATGTGGCCACATGCATGGAGTTTTAAGCCATTCATTAGCCATTAAGCCCTTGTTTATCATGCGGCCTGAAGTCAATTTATTGATGATAATGATCAAACATCTTTAAATGTTTGATAAATCAAATGGCCTGAAGCCAAAATCAAGACCCCATGTATGAACAACTTGAACTTGAAGTTCAGCATAAATATTAACAACTTGAACTTGAAGTTCAACACAAATATTAACAACTTTTGAACTTGAAGTTCAGTGCAAAAATTAACGCGATGATTGATTATTGATGTTCAATCAAAAAAATAAAAAATAAAAAATAAAAAATTAAGAAGATGATGAATAAGGCCGGAAGCCTTAACAATTTAAAAGGATGATGAATTTGATTGTGGTTAACTGGCTATTCTTTGATGATCACATGCGTTTTATTGATGATAAAATAATGTGCGGCTATTAATTTGATGATCAAGCTTAATATCATATTTCACATGCATCCAGTAGAGTGCATCGTGTCAATTTTTTTCCAATATAAATAAATCAGAACTTGAAGTTCTAATTCTCAATCTTAAAATTAGAACATGTAGTTCTAAATTCATTATCTTATGTTTTAATATATTGTTATTATGATTTTTATGAGTATGTTCTATGGTTGTCATTAATTTGAATCTTCCACATCAGAAAATAAAAATTGTATCTTTTGTTATTGTTTTAAAATTTAATTTAGTTTTTTTTTTTTTTTTTTTTTTTTATAATTATGATTAAGTGTAAGAGATATATTAGAACCCGAAGTTTTAAACTCATTAATTAATTATTAGATTAGAACCTGTAGTTATAGATTTACAAAATAATTATAGAACCCGAAATTCTATAATTACACTATAATTAAATAACCTGAAGTTCTAACCTTAATTAATTAGACTTTAGATTAAAACCTGCCGTTTTAAATTTACCATAGAACCTGAAGTTCTGAATTTATAATATCATATTTATGAACTTGAAGTTCTAAATATTAATATTATAAATCAGAAATTAAAATTGTGAAATATAATTCATTTTAAGGACCTGATATTCAAAATAATAATGTAATATTAGAACTTGAAGTTCTAGATCAACAAATTAATTTTCAAGAGAACCTGAAGTTCCAAATATATGTGTGTAATTTTTGGTTCATATATATGTGATGTTTTTTAATTTTTATATCATATTTTATTTTCTATTGTATATTTATTCTTTTAAATTATATCATATATTTATGTGACATGAATTTTATTTACAATGATATAGATCCTATAAATAAATTATCTGTTCAGGAAAATAAATATGGAGATGTATGATTGGCTGATAGTGTAACCACACACACTATCCTTCGAGATAGAAAATATTTCTTGGACGTAAAATGACGTGAAAGAAAGGTAAATACTATATCTGGTCCTGTAGACCTAATTGAAAGCTCTGGAAGAGCCATAATCTTATTAGCAAGTTGAACAAAACTATGCATTGAAAATGATCTATATTTAGGCAGATCCAATAGAAATCTGTTAAGTTTTAAAGATATTCGCAGAAAAGGGTATCATATTGAAACTTTAGATGAAAATAATGCAGAATATATATATGTATTATAAAAAACATCTCAAGTAAGAAATATATATTGGAAAAACTTTCGGCTTTCTCATCTAGATTGTATTATACAATCACAAATGCAATAGAAAGTCATTTAGTGATGTACCATAAGTTTAATAACCTAAAGATGTTTATGTTATGACATAATCGTCTTGGTCATCCAGGAGCTACAATGATGCGTAGAATAATTGAAAATTATAATGGGCATAGATTAAAGAACCAGAAGATTCTATTGACAAATGAGATCAACTGCCCCGCTTGCTCACAAGACAAACTTGTGATATGCCCATCTCCATCTAAGATTGCCCTTGAATCCGCATCATTTTTACAAAGGATTCAATGAGATATTTTTAGACCAATCCATCCACAAAGTGGATCTTTCCATTACTTTATGGTTTTGATTGATGCATCTGCACGGTGGTCATATGTTTGCTTGTTGTCCACACGTAACATTACATTTGCCAAGCTACTTGCCCAAATAATTAGATTAAGGGCACAATTCCTAAATTATCCAATCAAAATCATACGACTAAATAATACTGGTGAATTTACATCTAAGACATTTGATGACTACTGTACATCAGTTTGAATCGATGTTGAACATCCAGTTCCACATGTACATACACAAAATGGATTGGCAGAATCATTGATCAAGGGAATTCATGTAATTTCACGAACTTTGTTGTTACAGACTCAAATACCAAATTCTACATGGGTCATGCTATACTACATGCTCCTCTATTAATTCGCTTAAACCCATAGCTTATCATCAAAATTCTCCAATCCAACTTGTTCTTGGTCACCAACCAGATATTTCTCATCTATGCACTTTTGGTTGTAATGTGTATGTTTCCATTTCACCCCCACAACACACAAAGATGAGATCTCAACGTCGTTTGGAGATATATGTTGATTTTAATTCACCTTCCATTATTAGATATTTGGAACCTTTAACGTGTGATCTTTTTACCGCACGTTTCACGGATTCTTACTTTGATGAGACAATTTTTTCCACCATTAGGGAAAAAGAGAGAGCCTTCAGAAGTAAGGCATGAACTTTCTTGGAAAGTTTCTATCATGTCTCATTTAGATCCTCGCACCAGCCATTGTGAAAATGAAGTGCGAAGGATAATCCATTTACAACAAATTACAAATCAATTGCCAGATATATTTACAGATGCTGCAAAAGTAACCAAGTCTCATATACCAGCTGCTAATACACCATCCCGGGTGGTTGTTCCTGTTGAACAATCTAGTGTAAAGGCAACTAATAAATCATCTATTGCACATCAGAAACGTGGTAGAGCAATTGGTTCTAAAGATACTATTCCCCGAAAGAGGAAAATGAGAGATCTGGATCTCATTGAAAATAATGCTGGAGCAATGAATATACCCACATCTTCTGAATCACTAGTTCCAGAGGAACTGATAGTCCTTGAAGAGACGCAAGCTCTAGAAGAGGCTCACAAATTCAAAAATGATGAAAAGTCTACAAACTATACTTATTCAAGAGAAGTGTGGGATCGAAAGGAAATAATTATCGACAATGTGTTTGCATATACAGTAGCTACTAAAATTACAAATGATTTTGAACCTCAAATTGTCGATGAATGTAGACAAAGACACGATTGGCCTAAATGGAAAGAAGCAATTCAAGCAGAATTGACTTCTTTAGCTAAACATGAAGTATTTGGACCCATATCTCTCTGACCCTCATAAGGCACGTTCACAAACAGGGTATTTTTTTAGCTACAAGAACACGACAATCTCATGGCGATCTACAAAGCAACTTTTTGTTGCTACATCCTTCAATCACTCAGAGATACGGTATATTTTTACCTACAATAAGACGACAATCCCATGGCGATCTACAAAGCACCTTTTATTGCTACATCCTCCAATCACTCAGAGATACTTGCACTACATAAAGCAGGCAGAAAATGTATATGGTTAAAGTCACTTATCCACCACATTCAGAGCACATGCAACTTAAACTCTGTCACAGATATCCAACGGTGATATATGAAGATAATGATGCATGTATTATACAAATTAGAGGAGGGTACATCAAGAGAGACAGAACCAAGCACATCTCACCTAAATTCTTCTATACTCATAAGCTACAGCAGAGTAAACAAATTGATGTCAAGCTAATACGTTCAACTGATGACTTTGCAGACCTATTTACTAAAACTTTACCGACATCAACATTTGAGAAGCTTGTATATAGCATTGGCATGCGCCGACATAGAAAATTATCCCGATGATATCTTTTGAGGGAGAGCATTTCATCAGGGGGAGTATAATCATTGACATCATGAACTACCGTTGGATAAAAGCGCATTGTACTCTTTTTCCTTCGACCAAGTTTTTGTCACACTGGATTTTACTGGCAAGGTTTTAACGAGACAATGTTAGGTCAATTATTGTAAAATTAAAGTGATGGGTCCCAAGGGGAAGTGTTGTAAATAATATGGTACCTCACTTTTATTTTTAATTTTAGTTTATCCCACATTATTTAGGGATAACAATCTTAACCTAATCACTCTTTATAAATAGAGAACAACTCTCGTAGAATAAAATCATTCAGAATCAATAAGAAATATCTGCAGATTTCAAGGTATCATCTCTTATTTTATAACAATTATAAAATACATGTATGATATGTTAAAATTATTTTTTACAGGTAGCATAATTCATATATATATATATATATATATATATATATATATATATATATAATTACTCTTATGGGTAATGTTAGATGATCTATTGAAGGAAAATTGGTTGCTAGCCTATCGAATTTGACAAGCTTGGTGGTGTATGGTTCAGAATCTCATCTTGAGGTCTTGGATTCGGATCTATGAGGTGCGTTTCTTGTAAGAGTATGGGACAATATGTGGTTTTACATGCTCCGCTTAAGCACATAATGGATGATTTGACGGTGAGATTTCCAAATATTTAAAAAAAAAAAAAAAGAATTTGACAAGCTCAAAAGTCTCTTTAATCGTTACAAAGACTTGTGATCACCTCTACAGTTTTTTGAGAAAATGATTTAGCTAGCTGGCCAAGCTAATTTAACCTCGTTAACTTTCATTTAAATACTACAACAATTCTTTAATACAATCTTGGTAATGATAATGTTTCAATTATCATTCTAAATCCCATCATGTAGACCTGGCCGTCGGTTCGGTTCCGGTTCGGAACCGAACCGAACCGGCTGGTTCCCAGTTCCACAATTGTGGAACCGGAACCGTAAACCGAACCGGAACCGAACCGGTCGGTTCCGGTTCGGTTTACGGATCCCCTTCCGGTTTTTTTTTTTTTAAATAATAAATTTTAAAAAATAAAAAAAATTCAATAATCGTAATGTTTTTTCATACTATCACATCATTTTTATAGAATCTTTTTTTTTTTATAAAATTCTTTTAACATATAATCCTTTTTATAGCCAACTCTTGGCTAGTGCTTTCTTTATATAAGCGATGTGGGATATTTGTTACTTGGCTATTGTGTCCCACATCGCTTATATAAAGAAGTCAATAACCAAGAGTTGGTTATAAAAAGGATGTGGACATTCATGTTTTAGTATTACAATTTTAAACCTCATTAAGTCATTATTATTAATTAAAAAAATTGAGATTTACTTGTGGAACCTTACGGTTCCAAGAAAAATAATTTTTTTTTTTTTTTTTTTTACTTCTGGTTCCAACCGGAACCGTTGAAACCGCTGGAACCGAACGGTTCCAGCGGTTCCAACTGGTTCGGTCAGGGTAAGAACCCTAACCGAACCGGTCAGGTTCCAGTTCGGTTCCGGGACCGGAACCGGAACCGGTTGGAACCGGAACCTTCCGGTTCCAACCGGTTCGGTCGGTTCGGTTTCGGTTCCGAACCGGAACCTTGGCCGAGTCTACAGTATCATGCATATCCGTACATTTAATATCTTAGTTTCAAAGTGAATATAATACTATATGTGCAGTTATTACTTTCATTATATTAGATTGTTATTTGCTTTATATTTAAGAAACCCATCATGCATATCCATATATTAATATTACTTGCTTGATCTTTAAGATAGAATAATTATAATAATATAGAGTTACATTATCCTATAGAGGTTTATTATTACATTATCATATGTCTCGATATATAAATGTATATGAAGTAAATAACTCATTGATTCAATACTAAAACCTTTCAGTAGCGAAAGCGATCCTGAATAAGTTATTAGAATTGAGTGTTTTTTTTTTTAAAAAATATCAAGTACATTGCAATTTGTAAGGGTGAAAAGTGTAAACTGCGTGAGCAAGAATTATAGTAGTTTTTATAATATATACTTTAAGAAAATGTTTTAGTCTATTATTTATATAAAATTTTAAAAATTAAACCAAATATTTTAAAACTATAAGGTTATCAAATTTGGGCAAGTGACAAATATTTTTTTTAATCAAATTAGGGTTTATTATGTTTTTTCTTGGAATAAATGGACAAATTAACGATTTTAGATAAAAATACCATTTTTCTATCTCTCAAATTCAGGGGGAAGTACACTTGAGATCCAGAGACACCTTGCAATACTTTTTCGATATTTTATCGAAAATTATTTCTACGACCCCATATCAAATATGCTACGGTAGAAATTCAAGTCTTAAATATTTAAAGATTTGAGATTATTCTGCATACGTTACAGTTGAGCAACGGGATAAACTAACACATGTGCGGTATAAGTACAGGTTCATTGGATATCCTGAAAATTATTTGGGATATCAATTCTATGATTCTGAACAACGAAATGTAATTATTGCTCGTTTTACCACTTTTCTTGAAAATGAATTTTTGAGAGAAAGTGGGAATTGTAGAAAGATTGAACTTAATGAGTTTGATCTCAACATTAAGGAACCTGAGATAGAGTTAGAGATCCAATTAGGTGAAGGGTCTACAACACATGTTCTACGTAAGTCGAATAGAATATCAAGGCCTCCTGACAGACTATTTTGAACGTCTGATGCGAGTCTTGATGTTCTCTTCTTTAGGAAATAGATCCGACTACGTATAAAGAAGTGATATTGGATATCGATTCGGGAAAATGGTAGGAAGCCGTGAAGTAAGAGATGGATTCTATGCATGACAATCAAGTTTAGAACTTAGTTGAACTTTTTGAAGGAGTTAAACCTATTGGTTGTAAATGGGTTTATAAAAATAAGCGAGGGCCCGATGGAAAAGTGGAAACCTTTAAGGTCCGCTGGTAGCGAAAGGTTACACTCAACGTCCTAGGATTGACTATGAGGAAAAGTTTTCACTAATAGTCATGTTAAAATCCATTAGGATTCTTTTAGATGTTGCTGCATATCAAAACTATGAGATATGACAGATGAATGTGAAAATCGATTTCCTAAATGGATTCCTCGAATAGGGTATCCATATGGAACAACCAGAGGGTTTTGTATCCAGTGAGACTTTAAACTTGATTTGTAAACTCTGGAAGTCTATTTATAGACTTAAACAGGCATCCCGAAGCTGGAATTGTCATTTTGATGAGATAATTAAATTATGTGGATTCATTAAGAACGAGGAAGAACCATGTGTTTATAAGAAAGTTAGTGGGAGCATGATAATATTCCTTATTTTATATGTAGACGATATCCTTATTATTGGGAATGATATATGATTGATGCACAGTGTGAAAGCCTACCTTTCCAAGAACTTCTCCATGAAAGACATGGGTGAAGCTTCCTAAATAATGGGTATAAGGCTCTACCTGGGTAGAGTTAGGAAGCTTATAGGGTTGTCGCAATCGACATACATAGATAAAATATTAGAAAGGTATGGTTTTACCAATTGCAAGACAGTAAATGTACCATTCCGATATGGCATACATCTTTCGAAGAAAATGACACCTCAGTCCGAGGAAGAGAGTTAGAATGTCTAACTTGCCCTATGTTTCTTATATTCGAAGCATTATATATGTTATGCTATGTACAAGACATGATATCAGTTTCAGCGTTAATGTTACTAGCCGATATCAATCTGATCATTGGACAGTCGTGAAACATATCCTGAAATATCTTAAGAGTACTAAGGATAAGTTTCTAATATATGGAGAAGATGAGCTACAAGTTAAGGGTTATACATACTCCGACTTCTAGGGAGATCCAGATTATTGAAAGTCTACATCCGAATATATATTTACCCTTAATGGCGGTGTAGTTAGTTGGCGATGCTCAAAGCAAGGCTCAACAGATGATTCCACCACTGAGGCGGAATTTATAGCGACTTTAGAAGCTGCTAAAGAAGTTGTTTGGATTAGAAATTTTATCATAGAACTTGGCATTGTGCCTAGTATTGCGGATTCGATCACATTGTACTATGATAATAGCAGAGCCATTGCTCAGGTTAAGAAGTCGAGAGCGCATTCCAAATCTAAACACTTAGAAAAGAAATATCTGTGATTAGAGAGATTATTGAACAAAAAGACATAGAGGTCTTAAAGGTTCATGGATAAGACAACATAAAACACTTGCTTACTAAGGCCCTACCTCCTAAGTTATTCGATAAACATATGAAGGAGATGAGACTACGGTACCATCCGAATTGGCACTAAGCAAGTGGTAGTTTGTTGGAGTTGGTGCTTGGAGTGCCAATCCGAATAATATATTATATATTATTATTTATTAATAAAATAACTACATTTTCATTTCAATCTTTACTAAAGGTAATGTCATTATGCATATTAAATTGATATATATATATATATATATATTGAGAATGACATCGACCTTAGAATAGTGATGTAGTAATACTGGACACTGGGTGGTTCGATATTGAGATAGTATTACTATTATAAACTATTCTTAAAGTAAATATTCCTAGTCGTTGGTTTTGGAATACGGTCGAATTCCTATAACCTATAAGACTAACACATTTCATATATTGGAATTGAAGTTCTAATGGTTTAACCCGATGTACCATAAGCAAGGGAAGCTCGTATAGACATGTGGGTATTCGTTGGAGCGAATACTGAATGACTCACATGTAATTCCTAATGGTTGGAAGCACACAACACCGTCAATAGAAATCTCATTGAGTCGAGTAGCATATGTGATCATTTAACTATATGATATCATTGATTTTATATGTGCTCCTCCATACTTTGATGTCATCTATGTTAGAGACCTTTCATGGTCTGACTGCTAGATGTTTGTTGGGTGTGGACCGATGCACTCGTTAATCAAGTGCGTATCAAGATAGAATCCATCGACCCGTATATGTACCATAAGAGGTTTAAGTATCCATGTGAGTAAGTCACGATTCTTAAGACTTTGGCCAAAGCCGACCACCTAGGGTGGATCGCATACATCAGAAATGATTTCTAATTAGTTGTGAAGAATTATGGATATGTCGACGTGAGATGTGCGCCTTGGAAACTTGATAGTGTAATCTATGTTTCACAACTCAGTTAGCCTATGACGGAGAGATTGTTAAACATATGTGATGACCTCAACTTGTATAGTTCAGAAAAGTCATTCTAGTTCTTCGCGAATTTAAAGGTGGCCGAATTTGGAAGTTCTCTACAACATTTGAACAAGGAGAAGAAGATTGGATCTTGAAATCAAGCTTGCTAGGTAAGTTTGATCTTCTCCAAAAGCTATGTTTTCATTAGTGAATTATCATTGGTGAGACATATAATGATGAATTATGTATTGGATACATAATAACATAGATTGATGTTGAAATTAGGCTAATTAATTGTGTACGAATGCTTTGGAAGTATAAACACAATTTGCTTGTGATTAGGTCAAAATATTTATATTGAACATAAATTTAAAATTAGAATTTGGAACTCTAAATGAAAGCTTGGAGCTATGACTACCATTCTAGAATCACTTGACCATCTTTACGGGACCTAGAATTGTTCATGAGTTGTTTCATTATGGGATTCTAATTTGTTTTGTGTTTTTGGATTCAAAATTTACGCAAATGCGTATTTAGAATAAATTTATATTTTTGTAAATATTTGATATTTTGAACATGTGATGATGTTAAAAATTAATTTTGGTGTTTTGAAGTGTTTAGGGATATCGGAAGGAATTAGGGTAAAATACCCTAGCTGAAGAAAATCATTTGAAAGATGTAAACAAATAAAAAAAATGTGCGAAACTGGAACTTATTTTTATCCGTTTTTGAGTTTCCAGACTCCGACTCAGCCCTGATTTTTTTCCTATGCACTCGTAATAGAATATAGTATTTCATTAATTTATTTAAAAATATACACATGCTTGATATACACGGGTTAGACCCACTTCTACTGCGTGGGGCACCGATCTGACCCTATGGGTCCCACATCCGCCCCAACAGTTATCTTGTGCAACGGGCTCATTTGATTTTGTTTCTTGTCTAGAAAATTAGAAACATCAATGGGTATTTTAAAACTATTGTGGGGTTGTTTTGATTGAAAAATCAGACCTGAAACATTGCTGGAATATGCACAAATTTGGGGTCGTTTCAGGGTTATGCTGGGTGCATATTTGAGTCCAAAACAATTCAGATTTAAGCCGTTGTTCGGGGGTTATTCGGGTACTGTTCCGGGGCTGAAATCTTGCTAAAACATAAGCAAAATTTCAGTGAAGGAGCTGGTCACATTCGGCCAAGCAAAGGGAAGGGCAAAATTTTTTTATAGGCCGATCCCGAGTACCTAAGGTATTTCCGCTGCGCTATGAAAGTGATTCCTATAATTTACATCAAGAGCGAGGTTGAAAAGTGTTCTTAACCCTTCTATTTTTCATTTAAAGTTACTGATTTATTTATTTATATGAGATATAAATTATTATATGCATGGTTAGATAAATATGTAAATATTAATGTTCATTGGATGAATGTTTATTGTTGATTCATGTGATGAATGGTTTTTGCATTAATCGTAAATTTTTCCGACTCTTATTTTATGTTGTTTTTTTGTTGGGAATGTAAGGCCATAAAGCCAATTTTACAAATATTGTATTTTTATTTTTCCTATGTAAAAGTTTCATTCTTTGTAATTTGGAGTACCAAAATAGCAAAGCGGTCAACACCATAAGATGAAGCAAGATTTGAAGATCAATGGATGAATTTTATGTACTAATTAGAGTAATATAAGAAAAATAAGAGCTTGGTCAATGTAAAATTTATTTTTATGTTATATGTATGTTTAAATTCGAAATGCTTGAATAACATGTCATATAGCTTAGGGTGCATACTCTTGCATTTTCACATGCCATAACATATTTTGGATGCATGAATATTCTAGTCATAATATATGATTTTATGAAATTTAAAACGGTTAAATTGGAATATTATATGCATGAAATTGGATTAATTAGATTAATTGGTTTAATGGTTTAAAATTGGAAATTCTAAAATTATGGCTTTATAATTGCATCATGAATTCCAATGGTATATTGGATGGAAACCTGGACATAAATTTCATAGCTGATTCCGAATGAACGGTAGTGTGGTCTGCACTCGAGATACAACTCCACATACCATTGGAATTTATAACACGCTTAGATTAATAAAATGGTTTAATTAAAATTTTATCCACTTTAGAATTTTAAATTTTGAACTTGTTAGTGTACCAATATTTTAAGATTTAAAATATATTAGGTCACTAAACCTAAGTTAATTAAATTAGTTTAATTGAGTAAATTAATTAGTAGATACTAATAGATATTAGTAATTTAAAATTTTAAGAGTTAAAATTAGTAAGATCACTAATATTGCTCTAGTGTAAATGAAAGTAATGTTTTAGCCGTGCATAAATTTATAAATACTAGTAAATTAAAATATTAGATATTTTAAATAGAAACCTTAAAATTAAAATATTGAGTGAGAGAGGGATATACGATAATATATCTCGCGATCTCCGTTGTTAGTTCGAAAATGTGAGATTCAAAAGGGCTTTTTGTTTTCGTCCCCCTACGGATGGTGTCCATTTTGGGTCAATATCAAGTTTGGATTCAGAGAGGATAGGGACTTTAGATGTGTTTGGTGAACTAACCTACCCTTCGGCGGCACTTCACGAGTTAAGTCCAAGGGTTCCGAAACAACGAGTTACACTCACGAATGAATGATTAAATGTTAATCAAAATTCCTTAATCAAATCAAACTATGGTTGGTTAATATAGGAATAAGAGTTATTCCCGTATATATTAGTCAATTGAGATTATCTCGATCTAACATGCAAATACTTGACCTACCATACGGTGACACTTATTTGTGGGATGATAGATTTTCATGGCATAGTAATTCTTTTAGGTTTCTAATTCATTATATATGGTTAATGCATCATGTTTAATTTTATGCCTAAATGTTTGATAATTTTAATATACGATGAATGAATTTTAAATGCATGTTTACTTTATTTTATTTCAGCCATGATTTATCCAATAATTATTATTCTCTCTAATGATAAATTGACGGGACAAAATTATGTAAAATGAAAAAGTAACATGAACGTCATTCTGGTATGTGAAGACCTTAAGTTTGTCTTGACAGAGGAGTGTGCTCCCGAGCCAGCCAGAAACTCTAGCAAAGCTGTGCGTGATACCTACCGGAAATGGGTTGCGGCTAATGAGAAAGCCCGCTGCTACTTGTTAGCAGGGATGTCCAAGGTTCTTACTACAAAACATGAGCCTATGGCTATAGTATATTTGATGATGGAGTCATTGCAGAGCATGTTCGCGCACCCTTCGGAGCGGCATCGTCATGATGCCATGGTTCAGCGATGACCGCTAGGATGAAGGAAGAGACATCAGTTCGAGAGCATGTCTTAAGGATGACGACCTACCTCAATATGGTCGAAACCTATGGAGCTCGTATTGACGAGCGTAGCCAGGTGACCATGATCATGAAAACTCTTCCAAAGAGTTTCCTATAGTTTAAAAGCAACTATGTTATGAAAAAGTTGTCTTTTACTTTAACTCAACTGCTTAATGAGCTAACCCATTACGAGTCCATGCTGGTGGATCCACGTAAGCCCAGTGGAGAGGAAAATGTTGCATGATTTTCTAAATCTGCCAAGAATAAAAAGAAAGACACTGGGAAGGCTAAGGCAAAGCCTATGAAGAATGACAATAAATGCTCCAAGGACGCCGAGCCCAAGGGAAAGTGTTTCCACTGCAATAAGAGAAGAAGGCTACATGTAAATATGATTTACTTATTATCGAATCTCTATTAGTGGATGATGATAAGTCTATATGGATTGTTGATTCTGGAGCCACTGACCATATTTGTTCTTCTTTGCAAGTGCTTAATTCATGGAGGGACCTTGCTGAATGTGACTATACCATGAGGGTCAGGATATATGATGTCGTTTCAGCTAGAGCAGTGAGATTTTCCAATTTAAGTTTTTACAATAATAGTTATTTAAATTTGAACAATGTGTTATTTATTCCTTGTTTTCGCAAGAATTTGATCTCTGTTTCTAAACTTTTAGATGATGGTTTTTCTATTTCTTTTAATAGTAATTTAGTTATTATTGGTAGAAATGGATTAACTATATGTACAGGAAATTCAGAAAATAATTTATATGTGTTAAGGCTGTTAATACATAATTCACTGCTCAACACTGCAACGTTTAAGGTGAAAAAACCTAAAATAAAACGGAAAAAAATTTCTAATGATGACACATATATGTGGCATCTTAGACTTGGTCATATTAGCCTTGACCAGATAGATAAGTTGATAAAGAATGAAGTTTTAAACCAATTAAAGCTTGGTTTTTTACCAGTCTGTGAATCATGTCTAGAAGGAAATATGACCAATAAACCTTTTGCTGGAAAAGGTATAAGAGCCAGTCAACCGCTTGAGCTAATACATTCAGACATTTGCGGACCGATGAATGTAAGAGCCCGAGGTGGTTATGAATACTTCTTCACATTTATTGACGATTATTTCAGATATGGGTATGTTTACCTAATGCAGCACAAGTCATATACTTTTGAAAAGTTCAAAGAGTATCATGCTGAGGTTGAGAACCAATTAGGTAAGACGAGCAAAACCTTATGATCGGATCGCATAGGATAATACATTGACAGAGATTTCGAGGAATTCTTAGTTGGTAATGAGATAGTATCCGAGTTCACAACATCTAGAACACCATAGCAAAATGGTGTTACAGAGAAGAGAAATCGGACCCTACCAGACATTATAAGATCTATGTTTAGTTATAGTTCACTACCTAGTTCATTCTGTAGGTATGCATTGGAAACATCAATGTATATCATTAATGTAGTTTCATCTAAGTGTATTCCTTAGACTCCCTTAGAGTTGTGGAGAGGTCGTAAATCTAGTTAACGACATTTTTGCATATGAGGGTGTCCAGCACATGTGTTGAAGAATAAGACTACTAATTTGGAGTCATGTTCACATGTGTACCTATTTGTAGGCTATCCTAAAAAGACTAGGGGTGGGTTTTTTTTATAGTCTGGAATATAACAAAATATTTATGTCGACAAATACTACGTTTCTAGAGGAGAACTATATTAGGGAGTTCAAACCTCGAAGTAAAGTGTTATTCGAGGATTTACATGCTGATTCGACCAACACACCATCATCAACCACAGTTGACAAAAACATCACACCTTTGACATCTGAGCGTCAGATTCAAGTTTATCAAAATGATCTGCCACCTAGATACAATGGGAGGGTTATATGAAAACCTGATTACTATCTAGGAGTTGGAGAGGCACAAGTTGTTGCTTCTAATGATGGTATATATGATCCACTGACCTATCGTAGTACAATGGATTATTCTGATAAAGTAGAATGGCTCAATGCCATGAACATCGAGATGGAGTCTATGTGCTCCAAATCAATCTAGGAACTTGTAAACCAACCTGATGGAGTAAAACCTATAGTTTGTAAGTGGATCTACAAGAGACAGAGAGGAGCAAATGGGAAGGTACATACCTTCATGGCTAGGCTAGTGGCCAATGGTTATACCAAGAAAGAGGAAGTTGACTATAAGGAGATTTTCTCCCCAATATCCATGCTCAAATCCATCCGTATTATATTGTCCATTGCCGCATAATATAACTATGAGATTTGGCAAATGGACGTCAAGACTGCATTCTTAAATGGAAATCTTGATGAGTGTATCTATATGGTATAACTATAGGGGTTCATAGCCCAAGGTCAATAGCAAAACATTTTCAAGCTGCAAAGGTCCATCTATAGACTCAAGCAAGCATCTCGATCTTGGAACATAAGATTTGATACCACGATCAAGTCTTATGATTTTAAGCAGAATGTCGATGAGTCTTGTGTATACAAGTGCATCATTAACTTAAATTTGATTTTTCTCGTGTTGTACGTAGATGATATTTTACTCATTGGGAATGATGTAAAAATATTATCGGACATGAAAACCTGGCTAGCTAACCAATTCCAAATGAAATATTTGGGAGAGGCCAGTTTTGTACTTGGGATCGCAAGAAATGACTATTAGTTATGTCTCAGGCATCTTATATTGACAAGATCTTTGTGCGATTTGGGATGCAGAATTCTAAGAAGACAATTTGCCTTATCGATATTGAATTCATTTGGCGAATGAACGATCTCCTAAAACACCTTAAGGAATTGAGGAAAATAGACATATTTTATATGACTCAGCAGTTGGTAGTCTCATGTATGCTATGTTATGCACGAGATCAGACATCTACTTTATAATGGGATTAGTCAATAGGTTTCAGTTTAACCTAGGATTAGATCATTGGGTGGCTGTGAAACTTATTCTCAGGTATCTTTAGAGAACGAGAAATTATATGCTTGAATATTCTGGTGAGGATATGATCCTCATGTGATATACAGACTCTGATTTTCAGAAGGATATCGATTCTAGGAAATCAACATTTGGATCAGTGTTTATCATATGTGGTGGGGCCATTGTGTGGAGGAGCATAAAGAAATCTTGTATTGCTGACTCCACCATGGAGGCTGAGTATGTAGCAGTTTGCACAACTAAGGAAGCAGGCTGGCTCCGAAAGTTCTTGAGAGATCTGGAAGTTATTCTAGATATAGATAAACCGCTCACACTTTATTGCGATAATAGTGGTGCAATAGCGAATTTCAAAGAACTAAGAAGCCACAAGAAGGGAAATCATATAAAGAGAATATCATCTCATCATGGAGATAATGAAAAATATCATCTCATCACGGAGATAATGCAATGAGGAGACCAGTCTGTCAAAAATATTGCATCCGTAAAAAACCTGGATGATCCATTTACAAAGACTTTGTCGGTCAAAGTGTTTGAAGGTCACCTAGATGGTTCAGGATTACGTGACTTGTCACATTTGCTCTAGGGCAAGCGGGAGATTGTTGGGATATATGCCATAGAGCTTCATGTAATGTAAATGGAATTATATGTTATGAAATAATAAAATGCATTATTCATTTATCAAAGTTTTTTTTTTAATATCGCATATTATAAATTATCTTGTTTACCCTTAATTAATCATGTGCCTTCAGACTTAGTGTATGCGTGTCATACACAAGAGGATTTAAGTCTGAAGTTAGTAATCTAAAATAGTCCATAGAAAGCAAAAAAATGGATGCTTTGTTTGCAATTTATCTATAACTGCGGTCCATTCTATAATTGTATGGCGACTTTGATCCGGGATCGTCCATGTGGTGACATGATAATGAAGGCACCTTATATGATGTGATCATATAGGACTGGACCCAAATATAAATGAGTTTATTATAATATCCATTAAATAAAGAAATTCATTTCAATCTACTAGATGGTCATATATGGATTGATCTGAATCCTGAGTGTACTACAAACTCCTGCATGGCAGGCTATGTCATTTGATTTATAAAGGTAAGGTTGGTGTAGCAATCTCGACCAATAGCTACGTACTTTGGGGACATGGTTTGGTGTGTAGCTGTGGATACTTTATATAGATATGGAGTTCACTCCTTCTTGCGAGAAGTAAATGAGTATCTTCCTTAAGGGTTGATTCGGTACTTGAACGATTAGAGCGCTCAATTCTTTCTATTGCGAATAGAAAGATTAACATTTATAATGGTTATGAATAAATCGTTCATTAGAGAATCAATGGTACTTAAGGTAAAAATAATTAGAGGGTTATAACAGATATTTTGACCCGGCTCTAATTAAGAGATACTCGTGAATGGCCAATCTATATGTAATGACTATATCGATGGATAGCGACGTAGTTCAGCTTATATTATCTATCTGCGGCAACAAGAGTACAGCTTCAGATTTTTAGTGGAATAACCCGAAGTTAATAATTCATAATATTTAATTAAAATTTTAATTAATATTTCGGGATTATTAGAGCTCGAAACCGTATGTCCATTTGATCCTTGTGCTAGCTCGATATACTGTAGCAGATTAAATATAATTGGATAGTTCAATTATATACTCTCTCACACACACACAAACACACACACACATATTATTAATAATTTTTGTCACACTTGAAACTATATATTAATTTTAATATATTATTTTTTGTAATAAATGATTGTTAGGGTTGGTGCTCTAAACGTCAATTTCTCTTGTATTTCCTTATAGATACTTGTATAAATATTTTATTATGAATAAAATAAACAGTTTCTATAATATGAATTCTTTTATTATATGGTAAAGACGTAAATGACCATAGAATGATTAGTTATGATACTATTGCAAAAGCGTCGCAACTGACATTGAGTTGTATCGTAACAACATCTTTCTTGAATAGTTCATGGTCAAGGTTTACATTACTTGGTCAGTTAAGTAAACCCGCTGAGACTGATACATGTCGTATACTGGAATCTTGAATTCCAATGGTTTCTCAATGAACCATGAGTCTTGGAGACTTGTATAGATATGTAGGTGTTTATATCGGATAAACACTGAACGACTCAACGAAGATTCTTAAGAGATGGTACACCAACGTCAATAAGAATCTTCTCGGGTCGAGTGAGCATAATGATCCTTCGACTTGAGATACCACCGTGGATGTATGAGGTATCCTCCACACTTTAATGGCAGTCACATCACCGATCTATTTAGATCAAACCTCCAC